>ML096440.1:750-87607 GCA_003697995.1 Taxidea taxus jeffersonii | reverse complement strand
AAAATAGAAATGGAAGGAAAACTTCCAAACTCCTTTTGTGAGGCCAGCATCACCTTGAACCCCAAACCAGACAAGGATCCCATCAAAAAAAGAGAATCACAGACCAATATTCTTGATGAGCATAGATGCGAAAATTCTCACCAAAATACTAGCTAATAGGATCCAACAGTACATTAAATGGATTATTCACCACGACCAAGTGGGATTTATTCCAGGGCTGCAAGGTTAGTTCAACATCTGCAAATCAATCAAAGTGATACAATACATTAATAAAAGAAAGAACAAGAACCATATGATCCTCTCAATAGATGCTGAAAAAGCATTTGACAAAGTACAACATCCCTTCCTGATCAAAACTCTTCAAAGTGTAGGGATAGAGGGCACATACCTCAATATTATCAAAGCCATCTAAGAAAAACCCACCACAAATATCATTCTCAATGGAGAAAAACTGAGAGCTTTTCCACTAAGGTAATGAACATGGCAGGGATTTCTGTTATCACCACTGCTATTCAGCATAGTATTAGAAGTCCTAGCCTCAGCAATCAGACAACAAAAAGAAATTAAAGGCATTCAAATTGGCAAAGAAAAAGTCAAACTATCACTCTTTGCAGATGTTATGATACTATACGTGGAAAATCCCAAGGCTCCACTCCAAAACTGGTAGAACTTGTACAGGAATTCAGTAAAGTGTCAGGATATAAAATCAATGCACAGAAATCAGTTGCATTTCTTTACACCAACAACAAGACAGAAGAAAGAGAAATTAAGGAGTCAATCCCATTTACAATTACACTGAAAACCATAAGATACGTAGGAATAAGCCTAACTAAAGAGGCAAAGAATCTATTCTCAGAGAACTATAAAGTACTCATGAAAGAAATTGAGGAAGACACAATGAAATGGAAAAATGTTCCATGCTTATGGATTGGAAGAACAAATATTGTGAAAATGTCTATGCTACCTAAAGATATCTACACATTTAATGCAATGCCTATCAATATCCCATCCAATTTTTTCAAAGAAATGGAACAAATAATCCTAAAATTTATATGGAACCAGAAAAGACCTCAAATAGCCAAAGGAATATTGAAAAAGAAAGCCAAAGTTGGTGGCATCACAATTCCAGACTTCAAGCTCTATTACAAAGCTGTCATCATCAAGACAGTACAGTGCTGGCACAAAAACAGACACATAGATCAATGGAACAGAATAGAGAGCCCAGAAATAGACCCTCAAATCTATGGTCAACTAATCTTCGACAAAGCAGGAAAGAATGTCCAATGGAAAAAAGACAGCCTCTTCAACAAATGGTGTTGGGAAAATTGGACAGTCGCATGCAGAAAAATGAAATTGGACCATTTCCTTACACCACACACGAAAATAGACTCCAAATGGATGAAGGACCTCAATGTGAGCAAGGAATCCATCAAAATCCTTGAGGAGAACACAGGCAGCAACCTCTTCGACCTCAGCCATAGCAGCTTCTTCCTCAGAGCAACGTCAAAGGCAAGGGAAGCAAGGGCAAAAATGAACTATTGGGACTTCAAGATCAAAAGCTTTTGCACAGCAAAGGAAACAGTCAACAAAACCAGAAGACAACTGACAGAGTGGGAGAAGATATTTGCAAACGACATATCAGATAAAGGGCTAGTATCTAAAATGTATAAAGAGCTTAGCAAACTCAACACCCAAAGAGGAAATAATCCAATCAAGAAATGGGCAAAGGACATGAACAGACATTTCTGCAAAGAAGACATCCAGATGGCCAACAGACACATGAAAAGTGCTCCACATCACTGGGCATCAGGGAAATAAAAATCAAAACCACAATGAGATACCACCTCACACCAGTGAGAATGGCTAAAATGAACAAGTCAGGAAATGACAGATGCTGGCGAGGATGTGGAGAAAGGGGAACCCTCCTACACTGTTGGTGGGAATGCAAGCTGGTGCAACCACTCTGGAAAACAGCATGGAGGTTCCTCAAAAAGTTGAAAAATACAGCTACCTTATGACCCAGCAATTGTACTACTGGGTATTTACCCTAAGCTTACAAATGTTGTGATCCAAAGGGGCACGTGCACCCAAATGTTTATAGCATCAATGTCCACAATAGTCAAGTTATGGAAAGAACCTAGATGTCCATCAACAGATGATGAATAAAGAAAAAGTGGTGTATATATATATATATATATATATATATATATATACACACATATACACACAATGGAATACTATGCAGCCATCAAAAGAAATGAAATCTTGCCATTTGCAATGACATGGATGGAACTAGAGAGTATTATGCTTAGCGAAATAAGTCAATCAGAGAAAGATAACTATCATATGATCTCCCTGATATGAGGAAGTGGAGATGCAATGGGGGTGGGGGTTAAGGGGGTAGGAAAAGAATAAATGAAAGAAGATGGGATCAGGAGGGAGACAAACCAAAAGAGACTCTTAATTTCATAAAACAAACTGAGGTGGGCGGGGGGAGGGGTGTCGGGAGATGGTGGTGGGGTTACATTATATGTTTATAAAAAATAAATAAAAAATAAATAATCTTCAAAAAAACAAAAACAAAACAAAAAGAAAGAAGACAACAATAAATTTTTCATATCAAGCAGACAGTACCCCAGAAGAATGTAGACCATTTGTGCTAGATTAAGAAACGTAACTTAATTTAACTATATACTACACTAAACTTAAGTACAAAATGTATATTTTTTCAAGTGCTTATGGAGTGTTTACTAAAAGTGACACTTTGTCCATAAAGCCAATCTAAAGAGATTTCAAAGAACTGAAATCATAAGATGTTTGTTCCCTGACAAGAATGCAATCAAACTAGTAATGGCACCAAATTCCTGGAGGTCTCCTACTGTGTCAGGCATTAACCCTTTAGTTGTTAAATGGTGATTACTAGGTACCAGCAGTCCTGAGTAAAGGGTTGAGGTGCCCAGGACAATGGGGTAAGTGGTGGGGAAATTAAAGCCAGGAACAGTGTTTATTTTTGAAATAATCTGGAAATATTTTAAAAATCCTTATGTCCATACAATTATGCATCTGAGGAATATCAGTCCTATTTTTTATCACTTCTATTTAGTAGGTAAGTGATAGCATCAGATGATTATACTCAAAAGTAAGAAAGTCTGAAAATAAATGAGCAGACTATCTGACTCCAGAAGTTAAAAAGAAAAATCAAAAGAAACTGAAAGAAATAGAATAATGATAAGAAAAAAATAGTTTAATAGAAAACAAAGACAGAAAAGTAAAAAGCTAAAAGTTGATTATGTTTAAAAAACTTTAAAAAGTGACAAACTTCTGGCAAGTCTGATCAAGAGGAAAATAAGAAGATACCAATAAACAATATTAGAACAAAAGAGAGGACATAACTGCAAGTGCAACATTTAAAAATCCGAATATAAGAACTTCAAGCAAATAAATTTGGAAAGTGATATGAGGCAGAAAAATTCCTGGAAAACCATAATTTAATTTTAACAAGTAAAAGAGCAGACTGGAATGATTCTATAACTATTTAAAATATTGCATCAGTTAAAATTTTTCTGATAAAGAAGATAGTAGGTTCAGATGTTTTTACTTGAACGTTGTGCCAGATATTTGAAGAACACATAGTTCCTTGGATAATCTCTGTCAGAAAATAGAATGAAAGGAAATCATTCCCACTTGATTTTATGCCACTAAAATCAAATAGAGATATATGAGAACCATAGAAAAATTAGAAGCCAAGCTCACTCATGAACAAAATATCAAATTCCTAAATAAAATATTAATGAACTAAATCTAGCAGTTTTTATTTATCCTAGGACTGTGAGATTAGCTTAACACAAGAAAAGTCTCTAATGTAATTCACATTAGTAAATTTAAATAGAAAATTAACATGTCATCTCAAGAAATAGAGAATACACATTTAATAAGATTCAAAAGTCTACTCATTTTCAAAATGCCTATTGGTAAACTAAGAATAAACTGGAGCTTCCTTTTTTTAAGATTTTTCTTATTTGACAAAGAGAGAGATTGAGAAGGAGCAGGGGCAGGCAGGGGGAGAGGGAGAAGCATGCTCCCCACTGAGCAGGGAGCCCGATGTGGGGCTTGATCCCAGGACCCTGAGATCATGACCCATGCCTAAGGCAGACACTAACCAAATGAGCCATCCTGGAGCCTAGAATTCTTTTAACCTATTAAATGAAATCTACAAAAAACTACTGTATTTTACTCAATGGTGAACCTTTAAAAACATTCCTTTTAAAATTAGGATCAACATAACAATGCACACTATTAACATTTCTGTTCAGCATTGTACTTAAAATGGTGTGTTTGTGTTGGAGATGAGAAGTCCTAGGAGCGCAGTAATATAAGAGAAAAAGATATAAAAATATAAAGATAGGAGGTGAAGGAAGAAAATTGCCATTTACATGTAAATTATCAAAATTAATAAGCAAGTTGATCAGATTTTCTAATTATAAATGCAATATACAAAACTACAATTATATTTGTATACATTAGCAATAAACTGCTATAAAATGTAATCTTCTAAAAGGGTATAGTTTACAATAGCAATAAGAAATAAAGGAATTTCTTATAATGATGTTCAAGTGCCTTCAAATTTTAAATCTTCACTTGAATAACATGAAAAGGCTTTAAATAGATGGAGAGACATACCGTATTTAGAGAAGATTCAATGTCACAGAGGTTTATCTTAATTTGATCTTAAATTGATCTGCAGATTGAATGCAATTCCAATCAAAATCCCAAAATGCTGTGTGTGTATGTATGTGTCTGTGTGTAACTTGAAAAGCTGATTCCAAAATTTATGCAGACAAAAAATTTTACTGCAGTATTGTTCATAACCAAAAACTAGAAACTATGTAAGTGTGCATCAAAAGTTAGATGGATAGGGGAACCTGGGTGGCTCACTGGGTTAAGCAGCTGCCTTAGGCTCAGGTCATGATCCCAGGGATCTGGGATAGAGTCCTGTATCATGCTCCCTGCTCAGTGGGGAGTCTGCTTCACGCATTCACACGCTCTCTCTCAAAGAAATAAATAAAATCTTTAAAAAAACAGATGGGTAAACAAACCATGAGGTATTCACAAAATGTAGTATTGCACAGCAAGGAGACTAAACAATAAAACTATATGCAACAATAATATAGATGGCACACAAAACATAACATTGAATGAGAAAACAAGTCCGGATGGACATACACAGCTTTTCAAGCACTTTACACACGTTAATGCATTTAATTCTCAGAACCATATCATTGATTATGTTCATCTCTTCACCCACCACCCTCTTTGGAACAAGGTAGGTCTAGAGAGGATGCTCCAAGCAAAAGATAATTTAGATCTTTCAGTGGTAAATAGACTCCCCAGCAAGGGAGGTGAGGCACACACTAAGTTTATTGTGTCTGCGGGCTGACATAATTCAGTCAATCACTAATGAGTGACTGTCTTATGCATAGAGCCCAGGCTTGCCTATGGTGAGTAGTAGAGTGGAAGTAGGGCATTAAACATCTGCTATGTGCCAGGTTCTGAGCTTGATGCTGAGGATACGATGGGCAGAAAGACCACACACCCACCTTCTTGTTTAAATAATAACTAACATTTATGGAGCACTTACTATAAGCTGGACATTCTAAGCATTTTATATATTTTACTCTCTAATCTCCACAACACTATTATTCACTTCCTTTTACAGATGAGGAAATGGAAGCACAGGGAGGTAAAGAGACTTGCCCAAAGTCACAGAGGCAGGAGGTGGGAGAGCCGAGATTCAAACCTAGGCAGTCTGGATCCAGACCTCCAAATCACTGAATCATCCCAACAACACAGTGTGAGAAATAGTTATTCCTTCTGTTTTACATCTGAGGAAAGAGAGGCTCAGAACTAATGTGAGCACATATTTGTCTTGCACCCTCTATGTGACAGAGACTATATTAGGTGGTTTTTGTATATTATTTCTACAACATGAAAGATAGAGTTCATGGGAATATAAAGGTCCTAACTCTGGAGGACCCAGGTATGCAGAGACTGGTTTGCCTGCTTGCCAACTAAACCCAACAGCCTCTCGGAAAGAATTAAAGTGGTTGACTGCATGGAGGTGGGATGTAATTCTGTCTCATCCAGGCTCCTAGATCTCTGGATGAATGAGTGAAACTGCTGGTGGAGAGAAGGAAAGAGAAGAGGAGGCTGTTTTTTTCTGCCTCTTCCTCTTCTTCCTCTATCTACATCTTGCATGCTACACACCATATTTAATATCTCACATCTTCCTGTATTTTCTAAGCAACTACCTCTCCTCCCACTAGCACTGAGCCTGGGCCCCCTCTAGCATTAGCATAGAGGAACCTTGGTCAGCTGGACCTCAAAATGTCTGTGTCCCACGGTCCACAGTTATCTTAAGTCTGCCCACCTCACAGCTCCTCAGGGCATAATTCTTGGGCTAGAAACACCTTGGTCTACAACCCTCCCCTGTTATCTATGGGAAATGGTATACTTCAATGTTTTAAAAAAAATGTTACAACTTTTGTTTGCTTCTCCTTTGTCTCTGATTTCTAAAATTTTCAAAGTGAACCCTACACAGCAGGCTGTTCCTGAGAGTTTTCTCTCTCAAATTCCCAGAGCAGCAAAAGTGTCCATATGTGCCAAGAAGGCAATGCAGGAGACAGGATACCCAGACTTTCCCAACTCAGACAAATATAGATTTATTAGAAGAGGCTTGAGAAAAAGGAGGAGCAAAACTGACCAATGGCATGGGACTTTTGTGTATCCAGCACCTGTTCCCTGAGAAATTTTGCCAGCAACCACTACCTTATTTCATCCAAGCACTATTAGACAGGACTAATTTCCAGACACTTCACTGAGGTCACCAAAATGAAACATTCTAGGTTAGCAATGAACAGTTCCAATCTAGCAATGTCAAATTTCAAACAAGAAGAATTTCAAAAAAGCTCTGGATAAGAAAGAAAAAAAGTGTCTAGTCAAAAATCCCACTGATTAAGATGGTCCTTACCTAATCCTCATTCTTTCTCTGTCCTTCATCTCTCTCTTTCTGACTTTCTCTTATTCTTTATCTTTTCTGACATTAACCTTTTATTGTTCTACAGCTATTATATTCAGCTGCTTATCTAGTCCAACTCTCAGGTTGGGCTAGGGGTAGATATTGGGAGGGCATGCCTTTGCAGTTCTTCTACACCCACTCTACCACCACCTTGAAGCCCATGAGAGCAAACCACACTTACAGCCCCTCCTCCGCTGTAGCCTGTTGCTGCCACTGCTGTGTGGAATCCAGATCTTCTGCAACCTGGTTTGGGTGAGCTCTCCCATCTCTCGAGACATCTTGGGTGTCACAGCTAATGACACCACTGTCCACAAAGTACTGGGCCTCACTTCTTGTCTTACTGTCTCTTCTGTTAATGTGGCCACAGCAGCAAATGGACAGAGTTGGGACAGGGAGGTGCACTGGACTTCTGAGCCCTCTGGCAGCCTGTCTCCAGCCCCCTCTCCTCTTTCCAAGTCCTTGCCTGACTTGCCTGCCTCTATGCTTGTATGTAACAGTAGGGACTTGGGTGCAGAGAGAGAGGTTGGGCAGAGGTCAGCAGAGGCCTCTGAACTTCAAAGGCTGTGTACATAGCAGATAAGTTGGAGTTCAGCAGGGAAGGCAGCCAGCAAGACAGCCTAGGTCTGGCCAGTTATTTTCCTCCAATGAAGACAAGACTAGTAGAACATGCAAATAAAAGACCAAAGATCATGTGCTTATATCCTGTGCGGGGTGGAAAAGGTAAAGGTGATGGAGTCAGGTCTCAGCTACTTTCACAGTTTTGAAATAAAAAAAAATGGGTCCAACTAGAATGTCAGATTCTAACCCAGAAACAGAGATCCACATCAGAAATTCAAGGTTTTCGAGTACAAACAAAATCCCTACTGAAAAATGCAATGTTTTGACCTAGCAATCAAAAACTAAAACTGGAAGTGGAAGATTCATTATCTCACTGCTTCCCCCCACCCAAAATGTTATTGCAACTGTTGTCTTTCTGTGAATTCTGCTGCCCTTCCTACCACAGGGCCTCCCCCTCCTAAAATGTGCTGCTTGGGGGCTCTTTTGAGAAAGATGAGCACCATCTGATCATCTTTATGTTCTCCCCAGCCACGGCTAAGTAAATTAGAGTAAACCTGACACCTTGGGAAGAGGAGTGAATGCAGCCATTTTTTGTGGGGAGAGATAGTAAGCACTGCACACATGGCTGTCAGCCGCCATTATGTGCCCTAGGGAGAAAGCCATCATGATCTGATCCAGAATCTGACTACAGTTCTTCATGCCAAGCTGTGGAGATGAAGGCTTAGGGTGAAGGCTGCAGCAGGCTGAGTGTGGGGAGCAGGGAGCAATGACCTCAAAGTAGGACAAGTCCATAGGCCAGAGTCATCCCACCCAGATGAGTCTACTTTACCTTCCCCCATTCCCCTGGGGGGAAGAGCACATGTAATGACACAGTTTACCTGGAATATGTCCAAGTGTACTTTTACTTCATTCTTTTGCAACCTTCCCACCCCCTGATGAATCTCCAATGATTGGCTACAAGGAATCTCAACTTTCTTCCATTGAACTGGGCTACACAGGAACAAGCTCTTGGGTATAGAAATCCCTAGTCCCTTTCCTCCAATGTTCCTGGCTACACTTTGCCTTTTAAGAAGTTCCTTAAAAGTTTATTCTTAGTATCCTAGTCTATACAAAGGTTAGATTCCAGTTGTGTAAAAATCATTCCAAATCTTCAGTACATTTTGGAGCCTGCCCATCTAAGTGAATCTACTGAGACAGTGTGAATCATGGTGGTTAACAGCAATGGGCTGTGGAGCCATACTACCTGAGTGGAATCCCACCTCTTGCCCCATTATGAGATCCTGGGCAGAAAACTTAACTTTACAGTGCCTCAGTTTTTTCATCTGATTAGAGTTTTACCCACTTCTTAAGATTGTTGAAAACTCAACATGTTAACACATATAAAGCAAACTGGGAAATATTCAAAATACATTAGTCAACACCTATTCCCTTTGTGAATTAAATGATCAATCACCTCTTGAGCTAATCTGAAATTTCTAATGTAATGCAGGGTATACAAGAAACAGTAAGGGGAATTTATAACATATAACAATGGGTCAACATTTATAATAAAGAGCTCCTGCCTATCAATTAGAAAGATAAATTTATTTTTACTTTCTTGGTTTTGTGATACAGAAGACCCTAGAAATCATTTCATCCAACCTTCTCTGTTAAGAAAATAGGGGCCTAGAGCGGGGAAGTATTTCCTAAGGTTCTGTGCCCAAACAAGTGCCCAATTCAGGAGTAGGACACTGGGGACCTGATTTTCCCAGTCCAAGGCTTTGTTGTTGTTGTTGCTAATTGATCAATTTAGCTTGACTTAAGAATGTGGTGTTCCAAATGATCTCAGAACCTTCAGAATCTCAGAACCAGACTTTGGAAAAGATTAAGAGCTCTTAATTTTAAAAAGTCTCCTAATAAGTATTACTCTGCAAATGCTATTTTTTTTTTCCTCAGCATTGGCTTTGCTAGCTACTGAGTTGTTTTTTTTTTCTTTTTCTGACATTGCAGTATTACATCTTTTGTATATTTTTATATTACTATTTTAATTGAAGTATAATTAACATGCAGTGTTATATTAGTTTCAGGCATACAGTATAATTCAGTAAGTCTATGCATTTCTCAGTACTCATCTAGGTAAGTGTACACTTAATCTCCTCTACCTATTCTACACCTCCCCTCATCTGCCTCACCTCTGGCAACCACCAATTTATTTTCTGTATCTAAGACTATGGGTTTTTTTTTTTGTATTTTTTTCTTTGTTTGCTTCTTAAATTCCACAAATGAGTGAAATCACATATTTGTTTTTCTCTGACTTACTTTACTTATCATAATACTCTCAAGCTCCATCCATGTCATTGTAAATAGGAAGATCTCATTCTTTTTTATGCCTTTTGCATCTGATAGTATTCCATTGTGTGTGTATATGAGTGTATGTGTATGTGTGGAGACTATATATGTATATATTATATACATATATTTACATACATATACATATATGTATATATTATATATACATATATAAATATGTATATATTTATATATATATACACCATAGTCTCATCCATTCATCTATTTTTTTAAAGACTTTATTTATTTATTTGACAGAGATCACAAGTAGGCAGAGAGGCAGGCAGAGAGAGAGGAGGAAGCAAGCTCCCCGCTGAGCAGAGAGCCCGATGCGGGGCTCGATCCCAGGACCCTGGGATCATGACCTGAGCTGAAGGCAGAGGCTTTAACCCACTGAGCCACCCAGGCGCCTCATCATCCATTCATCTATTGATGGATACCTGGGTTGCTTCCATATCTTAGCTTTATAAATAAGGCTGCAATAAACACAGGGGTGTATATATCTTTTTGAGTTAGTGTTTTCATCTTCTTTGGGTAAATACCTAGAGGTGAAATTGCTGGATAATATGGTATTTCTATTTTTAATTTTTTAAGAAACCTCCATACTGTTTTCTACAGAGGTTCCATCAATTTGCATTCCAACTAACGGTGTATGATGGTTCCTTTTTTCCCCCACATCCTTACCAACACTTTTTATTTCTTGTGTTTTTGATGTTAGCCATTCTGATAGATATAAGGTAATATCTCATTTTGATTTTTTTAAAGATTTTATTTATTTATTTGACAGACAGAGATCACAAGTAGGCAGAGAGGCAGGCAGAGAGAGAGAGAGGGAGGCAGGCTCCCCGCGGAGCAGAGAGCCTGATGTGGGGCTCAATCCCAGGACTCTGGGATCATGACCTGAGCCAAAGGCAGAGACTTTAACCCACTGAGCCACCCAGGTGCCCCTCATTTTGATTTTCAATGCAAATAATCTTACATGTAAAGTTTCTGTTGCCCACAAAGTAACAACATATTCCATATCCTAGTTGTTTCTTACAAACATTCTCGCTAGTCTCATAGGGAAACTAAGGTCTAGGGGAAGTAGCTTGTCCAAGATAACTGAGCCAGTCATATGAACCTCCATCTCTGTTTACAGTTTTGTCCTCATGACCCTGACAAGAGGCAGAAATGTAATTTTAGCAGCAGGAAATCTGAGATAGGAGGCTAGCAGGCTATTGGCAAGGTCTGAAAGGGTAAACCTGGGGTCCAGGTTTGAAAATTCAAGTTAAAGTTGCCTAGAAATGGAACTAGCTAGCTGGTTGTTTATTGTTGATGTGTTGTTTTGTTTTGTTTTATTTTGCTTTTGTGGTACGTGGGCTGTCTGGTTCTTGTTTGTTTGTTTGTTTACCTCTGTTATCAACTTTGATCCTAGAAGCAGGAAAACTAAACAAGCTCTATGAAAAGGTCTCAGAATGGCTGTTCTAAATCAAGCTCCAACCTAATTCTCTAGCCATGTCTCTTTATTGACCTCCATGCTTAAACTGTACCAGCTGACTCCCTGATTCCCCAAACATAACATGACATGTACTTTTTACCTCTGGGCCTTTGCTCCACCTGAAATACCTTCTCTTTCCTTCCATTCTCAATGAAATCTGACTCACTCCTCAAGAACTGGTTCAATGTTGCCTCTTCTGGGAACCTTTCCCTGTAACCTGGGACAGGCATTATCTTTGGTTTCATATTGTCTATATGCTTCCATTTATCCGAGCACGTATCCACCAGTTTTTACTGGTGTACTTCCTTACTGGACTGTGAGTTCCTTGAGGATGGGGACTAGACCTCTATTATCTGAGATCAGTGTTTCCAGTGTCCAGATCAGGTCCTGGCAAAGAGGAGACACTTGCTTAATGAGTAGTTGTACAATCTGTATCTCTCTTCCCTCGATGAGATGAACATATAGACAAAAAAATCCCTGTTCAGGAAGATAAACATTATAACTGAGATCTATGCAGGGAATGGGGTGGGCAAACTAACTAGGTCTGAAAGTAGAAGGAGGTATCTAGAAAGTTTCTCAACCTTGAATGGGGTAGAGTAGAATAAACATAAGTACGAAGTCCCCTGAAAAAGCCCAATTAACTGGTAGCAGAAAAAGAGTTCACTTTCACTCAGTATCAGAGACTCACTCAAGACCAAGATCTGAACCATGAATTCTAAAATGGGGTTTATTCTAGGGAGAAAAAGCACACACTGTGACTTCCTGAGGCCCACAGATCCTAACCATCCTCCCAAAGTCAGGGGTATGTAGGAGAATCCTATTAAATGCATTATTAAGACCATACCCATGGGTTACAAAATTACAAATGGGGTATGCTCTATTAGTAATTCTTGGGAGTGTGTGGGTATAAATGCATTTGTGAGGGGTAAGAGTATACAGGGGAGATTGGCCACATGCTTATAGTTTATGAGCTGATACGTGAGTATTAGGCCTTTTGTGGCAGCAGCCTAGGTACCACTTCCTTTGCAGCCATTGCCCTGGTTCACTTTCCCCCACTATATTCAGCGCCATGCCTGGGGCCCAAGGCTCAATGCATCCTAATCCTAGGAGTGGCTCTCTACAGACCATAGTAACTCTGGGAGAAGAGCTGGAGGCCTGTGGGTGGTATTACCCATAAGGGTGATAGAAAAATACCAGGACCACTAATCTCAGACAGAGCATGGAAATCCTGAAACATCTCCAGAAATGTGGTTCCTGTTCTCCTACAGGAGACAACCCTCTGAAGGAAGTAAGCCAGGGACTTCAATTTCCATTTTAGTAAGGAGGTTATTGAAGCCCAGAGAAGGTGAAAGCCTTGTTCAAATTGCCACAGCAAACCAGACCTACTTTATACACCATTGTAAGATATAATCCCTACCATCCAGATCACTCAAAACTGGAATAGATCGAAATAAAGAGACTTCTAAGGTGCTAAGAAACTTCCCTTTGGGTCAGTGTCCCACAGAGACAGGTTGGTATGGATGAGAGATAGAAGATGATAGATGATAAATAGATAATTAGATATAGATATCATCTTTTCCCCAACTCTCCCATACCCTTTAAGGCACACTTCAAGTAACCCTATATAAAGAAAAATTACCAGAGAGCTTGAAGAATGGATTTGGATTTGTGTGCCTCTATTTCCCCTACTGTCTCACCTACCTGTTCTCCTAGAGGTTTTTTCTTCCATCACTAATTATCCGACACACAGCTTTCTTGCATTTAGACTTTCAAAGCAGGTACAGAAATGGCGTCAAAGAGGGAGTCTGGAGGCGTTGGTTGGTTCCTTGAAAAGGCTGTGGAAGTACCCTTGATAAGAGAGGCATGTGTGCACTCTGTTGAAATACCAGCTGTATTAGTTGTCAAGGAAGTTCCTGAGCCATCCGGAGCCTTTTTTCATCAGGCCAACCATGTGTTCACCTTGCCCCAAAGGTCAGAACTAATATTAACAAGCAACTGCAGAATGAGGAAATTAAAACCAGCAATGTAGACAGGCAAGATATGGATTTCCTCTGGGCTGAGCTGCAGGTTGGTCTTCGGTGTAAATGGGTGCGCTCTCTTACTGGATAGTGATTTGGCAATATGAAGCAAGAGCAATAAAAATGTTAATTTCCTTTGTCCTAGTTATCCCACTCCTGGGACTCAATCCTGAGCCAATAACCACCAAAGCATGAAAAACCAAATTTTTAAATTTTAATTGTAGAGCTACTTAGCCTGATGGCAACAACTGGGAGGTAACCTTTAAGTCCTCTAGGAAGAAAAGCAGTTCTTTGCATCTTTTCTGCAGACATTGAGGATGATGGCTCTAAGGCTATGGAATTCTGGGGAAAAATATGCTGCAGTTTGGAGTGAGAAACCTAAGAATGCAAAGTCATGCTTTTCCTTGGACATTAGGCATGTCTATTATTCCTATTTTTGTGTTGTCAAAAACAAGTCAGTAATCTGTTGCTTTTGCATTTGCCCTGCGTTTGTTTATTCCCTTAGGAAATAGTTAATGACTCCTAATATTTGTTGTGCCCTAGAGTATGGGGCTAACAAGATAAATCAGACATGGTCATTGCTCTATGGGGCACCTGGGTGGCTCAGTCCGGTAAGTGTCTGTCTTCGCTGAGGTCATGATCCCAGGATTCTGGGATCTTGTCCCACACTGGGCTTCCTCTCCCTGAGAGCTGGGAGTCCACTTCTCCCTCTCCCTCTGCAGCGCCCTCTGCTGTTCCCCTGCCTGTGTGCACTCTCTCTCCCTCTCAATTTTTTTTTTAAAGATTTTATTTATTTATTTGACAGACAGAGATCACCAAGTAGGCAGAGAGGCAGGCAGAGAGAGAGGAGGAAGCAGGCTCCCCGCGGAGCAGAGAGCCCGACGTGGGCCTCGATCCCAGGACCCTGAGATCATGACCCGAGCCGAAAGCAGCGGCTTAATCCACTGAGCCACCCAGGCGCCCCTCCCTCTCAATTTTTTAACAAATATATCGTAATTGCTCTCAAGTTGCTGGCAGTTGTGTGACAAAAACAGAAATCAGTGGTAGCTGTGCATTCAGATAAGTGCTGTGACAGGATGGACCAGAGGGTGCTGTGGGGACCCAGAGGAAAAAATCTAACTGGGGAGGTGTGTGGGTGTTCGGAAAAACTTATTCAGCAAAGTATTCCTTAGGCTGATTAAGATAGGCTTTGAATTCTGGCTCTACCACTTCTGTGCGACTGGGGTGAATTCACTCATTTTGTCATATTTAGCCTTAATACCCCTTACAGGGTTGCCCAGAGAATGAAACAAATAATGCATATGGAAGAGCCATGGGGTACATTGGGAGACAGTGCTGCTCTGGAGCTTGGGTAGCCCATTTAAATACCCTGGGCCTCGCTTTTACTTATCTGGGAAATGGAGCCACGAAAAAGTATGTGTTGGGCCATGTCCTTAGGAATGTTATGAAGCCCAAGACAAATAATGGCTATAGGGTGGGCATGAGACAGCTTCCTCTCTTCCCTTCCCCTTGCCCTATAAGGCCAGTGGCCTTCTCCTAAGTCTAATTCCACGGGACCACTTCTTACTGCTCCCTCTAGCTGCACAGTTCCCTTCGAGCTTCCCCTCTCCCACACAAGCACTGTTACAGCGATTACTCCCAGGATGCCAGAGGCGCACTTGGAGGTAAGGTCAGTTGCACTGGGGGCGGGGCTTCGGTTGCCGCGCGGTTTCGCACAAGGTTCCGCGGCTTAAAAAGTGGGGAAGCCGTATCTGGAAATAATTGGAAGCACAACGGGGTCTCGTGAGCTGCACGGAAAGGCAGACAGACTCTGGCGCTTGGGCTACTTTAGGACGGGAGGAGGAGGGGCCTAGTTGAAGGACTTCCTCTTGCCATTCATTCCCCCTAAGCGTCTGCACCACCGCATCAAGTTCCGCTCCTCCCGCCAATGAGAACTGGGGGGATCAAAGCCCCGCCCCACTTTCCGCCAACCGCTTTGTGGCGCGCAGGAGAACGCATGCGCCAATGCGCGCGGAAGGCGGGATTTGGCTAACTTGGGAGTGGGTGGTGGTGTCCAGTCATCCTGTGTCCCCTGGGTTGGGCGCAGACTTTGAGGTGTTGCAGTTAACTGTTGAGATGTTGCGGGTGGTGAGCTGGAACGTCAATGGGATCCGGAGCCCCCTGCAAGGGATGGTATACGAGGAGCCCAGCAACTGTGCCGCCATGGCCGTGGGGCGCATTTTGGACAAGCTGGATGCCGACATCGTCTGCCTTCAGGAGACCAAAGTAACCAGTGAGCGCTCAAAAATCCGGGATCCCTACCATACTTTATCTTTTACACTAACTTTTGTCCCCTACTTAATCTCATTTTACTTCACCATTTCTCTATCCGTAGAGTCCTTCTCTTAGTCCCAGTTCAGAATCCTGATTCCCTCCCCTAAACCCCTATTTCTCACTCCAGCTTGTCTTAATTCCTGCTTCATCTCCTGTCGTCAGCAGAGCCTTAATTCCCTCACCCGTGCAACCTTCATCCTCGCACGGATCCTCTAATTCTCACTCATTCTCCTGCCCCAGCTCAGTACCCCAAATTTCCTCCTCCTCACACACTGTCCAGCTCCAACTCCCAAATTAGATTCCCCAATTCTCTTTCCCTGCCTCGAGCTCAGATCCTTTAATTCCCACCCCATCTTTGCCCCCAGTTCAGACTTCCTGATTTCTTCCATTTTAGCTCACCATCTCAGATCCTCAGTTCTCCCCTCAGATCCCCTAGAGCTCTACCCACATTTCTCCGTCACAGTCTCAGAACCTCATCATTTCTATCTCATGTCCCATGCAGAGATTAGATCCCCTAGTTCTCTCTCTCCCACCCTAGCTCAACAACCCCCATTCTTTCCCTCTTTCTTACACCCCCCTCTAAGATCCTCTAACAACTTTTTCTCCATCCCCAGTTCAGATCCTCTAATTACCTCCCTCTCCTACCTCATATCCCCAGCTGGGATTCCCAGTTGTCCCTCCCATATACCATTTCCCACCTCCAGCTCCCTCCTTTCACCTAATCACTAGCTTCCTCCCACCTAATTTCCCTCCTCCCATTCCATAGCCTACCTCCTTCTTATTCTGATATCAATTCCCTCTCTAGTCCCCACTTTTCTAGTTCCTCCTCTAATCACAGATACTTCTTTTCCCTCCCAACTCTGGCTCTGATGTGTGCAAGAACTTAGTCTACAACTTCAATTCCAGACCTTTGTGTCTGGGGCCCTAACTTTACCTCTGACACAATCTTACATGTTTATTTTTGTTGTTGCAGGGGATGTGCTGAGAGAGCCTCTGGCTATCATTGAGGGCTATAACTCCTATTTCAGCTTCAGCCGCAACCGCAGTGGCTATTCTGGTAAATGGGGCTTTCTGGGGACTGTAAATTAGTGATGGCGGCAGGTTGGGGGTGAAAGGGTTTCCAGTATTTGATAAGGTAATAAGAAACTCAGGTTTTTGTTTTTAAATTTCTTTTGAAATTACAAAGCTGCTTTTAATACTTTGGGGTGAGCCCCACAGGAATAAAATAACACTGGGAAAGCGTACCCCCCCCAACTCCCAGGATGGCCCAGGGATAGTGAGGCTACCTGAGGGGAAGGAAGCACAAAAGAGATACACTGCAGACTTAGGGCAAAAGGAATGCCATTGGTGCTGGGACCTGTGAGCACTACAGGAGAAAACATGAACGTGGTGGGCCTGGCTCCAAGTACACAGGGGAGGCCTAGAGGGTTGGACACAAAGCCACAAAGCTACTTGGGTTCCTCCTTCTCGTTTGCCTTTTTCTGCTTCTGCTGAATGATCTCTGAATCCCTCTGCTTGCAGGTATCAGCAGAAAGCCTGTCACCTTGGTACTTTCCCTTAAACTAGTAGCTCTGCTTTTTCATATTCTTCTGGCGGTTGAGCTAACAGTGGTTACCGTGGGTCATGGTGACCGCAGCAGCTCTGGCCTACCTCCGTTGTATCCCCTCACTCTTTCCGATGTTGCAGGCCCCCCAGGCTTTTAGTCCACAGAACTAAAGTCACATAAAGCCACGTGAAGGATAGTTTTTATGTGTAAAATTACCCTATTTGACTTGGGAAGCCAGTCAGTCATGTGGTGGTTAATTGTATGAGCTCTGGAGCCAGACTGGCAGGGTTTGAATTCTACCTCACTTCCTTGCTGTGTACCCTCTGGCAAGTTAATCAACCTTTTTATGCTTCAAGTTTTTCAGCTGAGAAATGGAGATAATGCCTACCTCCTATGGTTAGTACAGGCATACCTTGTTTTGTAGATATGTGTATGTTTATATATAGATATATGTATAAAATATATAAACTTATATGTAAATAAATATGTAACAAATATATGAATCTATGTATCTATATATATTTTATATATACATATATATGTAAAGCACTTCACTTTATTATGTTTTACAGATATTGCATGTTTTATAAGTTGAAGGGTTTTATGGCAGCCCTGTGTTGCAAATGTCTTGGCACCATTTTTCTTGCAACATTTGCTCACTTCATGTCTCTTTGTCACTTTTTGGTAATTCTTACAATATTTTAAACTTTTTTATCATATTTGTTATGGTGATCTGTGATCAGTGCTTGCAACTTCCTAAAAGCTCAGATGACAGCATTTTTTAGCAATAAAATATTTTTTAATTAAGGCATATACATTTTTTAGACATAATGTTATTGCACATTTAGTAGACTATAGTATAGTAACAACATAACTTTTATTTGCCCTGGGAAACCAAAATATTCATTTGACTTGCTTTATTACAATATTTGCTTTTTGTGGTGTTCTGGAACCGAACTTACAATATACTGGGTTATGCCTGTACAAGGATTAAACAGATTAGTCCATGTGATAATAATAGCTAACACTTTTTGAACACTTACCACGTGTCCATGTAAAACTCTTAGACTAGTAGCTATTATTGTTCTGTGGCTTTTTAATTTTTTTAAGATTTTATTTATTTGACAGAGAATACAAGCAGGGGGAGCAGCAGCAGGAGATGCTCTCCGCTGAGCAGGGAGCCTGATGCAGGGCTCCATCCCAGGACCCTGGGATCATGACCTGAGGGGAAGGCAGATGCTTAACCGACTGAGCCATCCACGTGCCCTCTGTGGCTTTTTTAGATGAAGGAACTGACATTCCAGGAATGTCATAGAATTACCTCAGTATCTCCGGAGCCATCCATGGCCCTGGAGTTGACAGAGTTGTCAGTATAGCCACACTAGATGAAGATGACTCGGGGGACCTATGTGGGGGCAATAAACTATGCAATAGGCTGTTGGCTTTTAGGCCCATTCAGAGTATCCTGTCTATCTCCAGGTGTAGCCACGTTCTGTAAGGACAGTGCTACCCCCACGGCTGCTGAAGAAGGCCTGAGTGGCCTACTTGCCACTCATGATGGGGACGTGGGTTGCTATGGAAACATGGATGAATTCACCCAAGAGGAGCTTCGGGCTCTGGATAGTGAGGGCCGGGCCCTCCTCACACAACACAAGATCCGGTAATAGCCCACATCCCGCTGTCACTGAGCACTGTTGCTTCTACTGTTAGTATGGTGATTCTGAAGCTCACCTTAAAAACATATATTCATCATAGAAAATGTCCCACATTTGCCTTTCTTGGACTCTAGTTTAGGCTGTGTTACTCACTGTGTGACCTTGGGCAAATCATGTTCCCCTGTGAGGTTTGAGTTTCCCATCTCTACAGTGGGGAACTGGTTAGGAGGTCCAGCTCTCTTATTACCCCAGGCACATCAAATGCAGCTTAGCAGCTCATTGCCCCAAGTTGCTGTCTTTCTGGATGTCCTGTTGTGAATGGCAGCACCATCACCTGGTTTACCTGGGTGTTAACCTAGTGCCCCCTCCCTGCCTTACCTGTAGTCAGTCCCCAAGTCCTGTGCATGCCAGTATATTCATATCTTTCTGTCCCCTTCACATCCATCCTATAGGCAAATATTAAGTGGAAGCCACATGGTGTGGGGGGAAAGGAGGCTTGGAAATGACTTTTTCTTGTGTTTTGGGGGGTGGTCTCTTCTCCTCAGCACATGGGAAGGGAAAGAGAAGACCTTGACCTTAATCAACGTGTACTGCCCCCATGCGGATGCTGGGAAACCTGAACGGCTGTCCTTTAAAATGCGCTTTTATCGCTTGCTGCAGATCAGAGCTGAAGCCCTCCTGGCAGCTGGCAGGTATTGTAAGCCTGAGTACTTGAGCTTGTTTTAGGTGCCCAACCCATTTGGGTGTCAAGCTCTATTGGAAGGATATGGGATCTTTGTCTTTTGAGTTCCTTTATAGCCTTGTAGGAGACATCAGCATGCCTACCTGAATGGGCTCGGCACTGTGTGAGCTGTGAGGACCAGGTAAAGTGATACAAATATGGGTTTTGTACTCAGATACCTCTAAGCACCTTTCCTGGCTCCTTTTACTCACTGTGAGTCCCGAGGCTAGTTCTGCTTTATTTTCTCTTGTTAAGTGAGTGTATGAATCCCTACTACAGAGTAGTTTTAAGGGTGAAATGAGATGAAAAAGCTAAAGTGCCCAGGAGCAAATGAAAAGTCTTGTCCGAGGGAAAGACAGGAAAGTGAGGGTGGGTTAGAGTAATCAAAGGATACTTCCTAAGAGAAGTACCTGGCCTCACATTTGCAGGACTAGAAGATACCATTAGGTAGAGATAAGTGAGACGGTCATGTCAGATAGGGAATGATGTCATCTTTGGAGATCAGGATTGGGTTGGTCAGGCATAAAACTTAGCAAGGTTATGGTAAGATTGGAGCTATGCATTGCTATGGGCTCCCACTTTGGCTTTAAAATGTGAGGAGGGGCTGATCTGAGCTCTTGGGCCTAGAAGACAGTAGATGGGCCAGGACTACTGCTTCCCTTTCTTGAGTGTCTAGTTGATAATCCCATGTCATGTTTTTTAGCCATGTGATCATTCTGGGTGACCTGAATACAGCCCACCGCCCCATTGACCACTGGGATGCTGTCAACGTGGTAAGGCTCTTCTAGGCCCCTTTCCTCACATCTGACTGTGGCTCTGTTTAGCCAGCCAACCAATGCTAGATTTTGGGTCCAAGGGTAGCTTCCTTCATGGAAAAGCAGCTTAGTTTGAAATAACTTCTCAAAGCACTGAAGATTGTTCATTCACTCTGGAAACATTACTGTCTTGCCCTTGACTTGGTCGTGAGCCATGTGCTGAGGACTCAGTTACCAGTCAGTTCTGGCTCTTGTCCTCTCAGAGGTTTCAGCATGGTGGGGGGCTATGGACTTAACAACCAGCCAATTATAGAAAGATATCTTCAGAGCTGAAGCAGAGATGGCAGCCAGGAGTCTAGGGGAACATGGAGAAATGGGATTCCTGGGCCATTCTAGACATTAGGGAGGCATCTGAAAGTGGTTGAATTTTTTAAAATTAACATATAACATATTATTTTTTTCAGGGGTACAGGTCTATGATTCATCAGTCTTACACAGTTCACAGCACTCACCATAGCACATACCCTCCCCAATGTCCATCACCCAACCGCCCCATCCCTCGCACTCCCCTCCCCTCCAACAATGCTTAGTTTGTTTACTGAGATTAAGAGTCTCTTATGGTTTGTCTCCCTCTCTGGTTTCATCTTGTTTCTGAAAATGGTTGAATTTTAAAAGATGAGTAAAACAGAGCTTTGGGAGTGGGGGAAGCAAAGCATTCTAGCTTGAGCAAAGGCTGCAAGGTGAGAATTTGCTGGGTATGCATGGTGAACTCCAAGTCCCATTCTTGTTAGGGGTTGACAGGGGAAGGGAAGTGAGTGGCAGGAGATGGGGTGGGAAAGTCCTTTGGGGGCCAGATTTTGAGGTCCTTGAATTCCACATTGTCTTGATCATTTCCCTAATACATTGTTTCCTGCTTGTGAACTTTTAGTACCTCCCTATTATCTCTGCAATACAGAGAAAACATCTAGGCCTGGCATTGAAGGCTTTTTAATCTCCATTTCCATCTTCAGTACCCCTACATACTTTGTCCACTCCACCTAGGTTATCTCCTCTCAGCCCATTGAAAAAGTTATTTTCATTTTGATTTTTCTCACTGTACCCTGTCTTTTGTTGTTGTTGCTGTTGTTGTATGAACCTTTCATCTTTGAGTCCCTCTAGGCCAGTGGTTCTCATTCCCTGACAGCACATTAGAACAAGGAACTTTTATAAGAATGTTAAAACCTTGGTGCCACCCTAGGGATGCCTGGATGGCTCAGTCGGTTAAGCGGCTGCCTTCAGTTTGGGTCATGATCCCAAGGTCCTGGGACTGAGTCCCACATTGGGCTCCTTGCTCAGCGGGGAGCCTGCTTCTCCCTCTCCCTCTGCCCCACTCATGTGCGCTCTCATGCTCACTTTCTCTCTCTCTCTCCCTCTCTCTGTGTCAAATAATAAAATCTTTAAAAAAATACCTTGGTGCCACCCTAGACCAATTAAATCAGAATCTGTTGGGTGTGTGGCCAGGGTAGCAGTATGTTTTACAAGGTTCCATGTTGATTTTCTTGTATAGTCGGGCTTCAGAACTACTGCCCTAGAATCTACAAACCAGTTCTCATCTTAGCTTGCTCATGAGGGGAGTGATCAGTAACTTATGCTGGCATAGTCCAACTCAGGATTGGGCTTGGCTCAGAGAAGGGGCTGTAGGAAGAGTCTTTTGATTATCTTAGAGAAGAGCTGCATAAACAGATGTGGCTCCAAGTTGGGAAAATGAACAGAAATGAGATAATGAAAGAATGGTGGTGGTAGTGTGACAGGGAAGAGAGTGTACATTACAAAGTGCAAGCCTTCAGTCCCTTCCTACCTTATTTCTCATCAGGCATTAACTCATTTTGTTCCTTCTTCCTGCAATACTGTCATATAACCTTATGCCTTTTCTTCCTATTTCAGAACTATCATAGATTTCTCAAGCGCACCTCTTACCTTCTTGTGCCAGGAAAAGACTAATAGTATCAGGTCAGATGACAAACACAGTCTTTCCAAAATAGCAGAATATGTCCACTTCCCAAAAGACTGGCTTTTCTAGTCTTCATCTCCCTAAATGACACCATCATCCCCTTGGCTACTCCATCCAGAAGCCTGGGAATTATGTTTATATTGTCTTTCTTCTCTAGCCCCACAATCAGTGGGTACTGTTCATTTTAGTTCCAAATCATCTCTTAATTTCATTTTTATTTGTCTCCTCTGGCTCTACCCTAGTCTAAGTGATTATCATCTCTTGCTTATATGGACTATGATAGTTATCGCCTGCTGGTCTGCTGGTCCCCAGTCTGGTCTCCCTTTGTCTTTTGGGTTCATGCTTCCTCTCTCAACAGGCCCATTACAGAGGTTGCAATCTCAATTTATAGCACCCTCTGCCTGGGTTGCTCCTGCTCAGCCTTAACTTTCTAGCTCCAGATCACTTCCTGAAAGGAAGCCTCATTGGTCCCTTGGACGAGTTCAGGTTCCCACTTTGTCTCTAGTATCATGCCTGGCATATAATCAGTGTTCTTTAAATGTTTTTTTCATTGAATGAGTGGGTGGGCCAGATGGATTGGATGGATGGATGAAATGGGGAGTCAGAGCCAAAGGAAGTAGTTAGGTATGGATTTCTGGAACTCCTCAGCTAAGGAGTGTGTGGGGGGAGAAAGGAGATGGTCTGTGAGGCCTTTGACACCCACAAAATAAGCCAAATAGTTCCAGAGGGTTTAAATGAAAGGGTAGCAGTTTTCTTACCTCCTAATCCCAGCACTACTTCCTAGAGATAACCACTTTTAACTTCCTGCTTTCCATCCTTTTGGTGAGCAGTTCTGAGAATTGCTTTGATTAAGCAAACGACAAGCTTTCAGATTTAACATTTAATCCCAGCTCTGCCAGTTCTGGGTCATGTGACGCTGAGTAATAGTCTTTTTTGGGACATTCACATTTTCTTATCTTAAAAATGAAGCAGTTAGTCAAGTCTCTTCCAGTTCTAGGCATCTAGTTTTGCCTCTATCTCATCCCTCTCCCCCTTCCCCAGGAATGCTTTGAAGAGGACCCAGGGCGCAAGTGGATGGATGGCTTGCTCAGTAACCTAGGATGCCAGGCTGGGTCCCCTATACGGCCCTTCATTGACAGCTACCGCTGCTTCCAGCCAAAGCAAGAGGGTGCATTCACCTGCTGGTCAGCAGTCAGTGGGGCCCGCCACCTGAATTATGGCTCCCGGCTTGACTATGTGCTGGGCGACCGGACCCTGGTAATAGACACCTTCCAGGACTCCTTCCGGCTGCCTGAGGTGATGGGCTCTGATCATTGTCCCGTGGGTGCAGTCTTGAGTGTGTCCTCTGTGCCAGCAAAACAGTGCCCCCCTTTATGTACCCGCTTCCTCCCCGAGTTTGCAGGTACCCAGCTCAAGATCCTTCGCTTCCTAGTTCATCTCAAACAAGATCCTGTGTTCAAGCAATCAGCTCTGCGACTCAGCAAACAAACCCGGGTACAGATGCACCAAAACAAAGCCCGTGTGCATTCAACCAGGCCTCGGCCAAGTCAGGCTGGCCCCAGCAGAGGCCAAAAATACCTGACAAGCTACTTCCAGCCATCCTCTAATTGTCCTCAAGCTTCTATCTCAGAGCTTCCTAGTGTGGTTGCCCTCATGACCCCAAAGACTCCAGAAGAGGAGGTGATGACAAAAGTGATGGAGGGGCCGGCCAGTGCTTCAGAGGCCAAGGATGAAAAGGAGGTACGGACTTCTTTTTGGAAGTCTGTACTGGGGGGGCCCTTGCCCATGCCCCTTTGTGGGGGTCACAGGGAGCCATGTGTGCTGCGAACTGTGAAGAAGCCAGGACCCAATCTGGGCCGCCACTTCTATATGTGTGCCAGGCCCCAGGGTCCTCCCACTGATCCTTCCTCCCGCTGCAACTTCTTCCTCTGGAGCAGGCCCAGCTGAACCAACCCAAAGTACAGATGTCTGGCATGGTCAACCTTGTACATAATCTGAAGCTAGCTCCTCCTAAGCTGCCTCTTTCTCCCCCAAGGACTCCTCCTCCTCTCCCACTTTCCTGAAGAACCCTTCCTTTTCCTCTTCCTCTTCCTTTAAGCCCTCTCTGATTCTTCTTCCTGCCTAGCTCCTCCTCATTGGTGAGCTTCTTGTTCCTTAATGCTGTGACCCAGTTCCCCACTCCACTTCCCACCTTCCTGTCAGAAGTGCACAGGAACCAGTTGCCCCAGGAGGTTGATTTTAAACCCTTTCCTTTCTTGCTGAGAAATATATCTGTGCCTAAATAAAGTCTGTGTTTTTGTTTTAGTACACCATGTCATGTAGACATTTTGGATGTGCTTCATGAAGTTGAGTCAGACATTACTTTAACACTAGGTTTGACAGCTGCCTGTATCCTGATAATACAACTTCTAGGAAGGGGGGAAGAAGGAGGAGTGGTACTACCATAAACGTGCTCTGTAGTTGTAAGGGTTCCCTATACTGCTGAGGTTAGATCAGCAAGAGAAGTGGCTCTGGTGTGTTAGAAAGCTCAGGTGGGTTGCATATCCTTAAACCAGCACTTCCCAACTGGTGTGTCCCACAGCTGCTACAAAATGGGTTATAGGGTGGGAAGAAATGGCCTTGGAGTTGACAGAACACAAATGTCAGGAGAGAGTACCTCCTAGGGAGGTAGTATCAGTTCACCCAGGTGTGCCATGCAAATGTTTTCTGTGTGCTATGACCTGGAAAGATTGGGAGCATAGTTGCTCGTTATAGCCAAGTATCTTTCCTACCTTGGAAAATAGAACTGGTAGGTCCTTCCTATAGGGTGCTGCGGAGAGGTAAGGATAACAGATTGAGGCCGCCCATTCTGTGTGCTAGAAAATACCTCCAAAGTTTTTGGGAACTATTTCTTGCTTCCAGGCAGTTCAGTTAGGGCTGATTCCATCTCCTGGCTTCAGGGGCTACATGGGCATAGGGTTTTCAGGTTTACCAGTGAAGAGTCAATCCCTCAATTTTTGTTGAAACTATTGGAAAAGAGCCATTTCAAATAAACCTGCTAAGTGTCCCAGCTCTTCATATGCAGCTCACTGTGTAGTTTTTGTCTGCCATCTTCCTCTTTCTGGATCAGTGTCCCTATCAATAAAATGGGTTGGTCAGACCAAGTGATCTATGGTTTCCTCATGGCTCTGCCATTTGTTTGAAGGGTCAGATATAATGCAGTTTCCTGTCTAACAAAGGACTGCAAATGCTGCAGTTTATTCTTTATTTTCAGACCGAAGTCAGCTAGAGGCACACAGCAAAGCAAGGACAGGAGGAGGCTTAGTCTCATATGAAGTACAGATGGGGTGGGGCTTTGAGGCAGCTGGCTTCTCAGGCATAGGTGGTGACATACTGGGGCCCCATATTCCCAAAGTAGGAACGTTCCCACTCACTCATGAGCTCAAAGTGCACAGGCCGATGACAGAAATTGCAGGCAGCCATAGACACATCCTGGAGGGGCAGCCCCACCTCAGTCCAGGCTACCAGCAGCTTCTCTAGAAGGTGGTAAGGGGTGGGGAAGGAAAGAATTGGTTAGACAAGGTCTTGCTAACCTCTGTGGCATGGTACAGATATGCCAAAATAATGATCCCCTCAAACCTCTATGATATAACCAGAAGTAGCTCCTGTCTGCTCCATTGTGTGCTATGAATAATGTATAAACGATTGGGAAGCACTCATTTGACATAATTTAAAGCTGTACTAGCCTGGCTTGGACCACTCCTAAGTATAGGACATGCTGTGACCCAAGAAGTGAATCCATCATCAGGAAACTGAGCCTAATGAAGATGACAGTGACCGTAACCATACAGTGTCATCATTTGTGACCTTTGAGTCGGGTGGGCAGGTTCCCATACTGGGGGGGGAACCTAGAGAAGAGAACCTGACCCCATTGTTGGAAATGCCTCAAGTGTGTGCCAGTGCCAGGGCTCTGTCCTTGACTTTGTTTTTAATGCTTACTCCCTGGGAGATCTTGTTTAGTCTCATGGCTTTAAACACCATTTATATGCTGATGATTCTGAGCTTTTCATCTTAGCCCAGACCCCTATTCTGAATTCTAGACTTGTATATCCAGCTGCCTTTCTGTATCTCCACCTGAGTGTCTAATCAGCATCTCTAATTCCACATGAGCAGAGCAGAGCTATTGATCTCTTTACCTTCCACCAAGTCTACTCTAGCTTCATCCTTATCGATCTCTAAGTTGATGGCAAATCTAGTTGTTTAGTCCAAAGATTTTAGAGCTATCTTCTATTTTCCTTTTTCTCTCTAACCACACATCTCATCTATCAGCAAGTAACCATTGACTTTACCTTCATAATTTAGATCACTTATCATCACCTCTAATACCATCATCAGGTCTGAGTCATTATCCTCTCTTACTTGTAGTATTATAGTAGCCCCCAAATGGAACCCTACTTCTACTCATCCTCCCTTTGTCTATTCTCAACATAGAAGTCAGACCAATTCTGTTAAAACCTGAGTCAACTATGTCACTCTGCTCAAATCCCTCAAAAGACTGTCTATTACAGAGTTAAAGCCAAATTCCTTCACAATCTGAACTCACATTTCCCCTCACTATTCAGTTTTTGCCTTTTACTTACACCACTGCATCCACACTCCTCTCTTCATTGTTCCTCAAGTGCAGAAGAATACTCCTGTAATAGGATCTTCCCTGCCTTAGTCTATTCCCTCCGCCTAGGATGACCTTCCCCTTGATATCTGCCCAGCTAACTCCTTCACCTCCTTCATAGCTTGGCTCAAGTGTCACCACAATGATCTCTACCCTTAACACTCAATGCTACAACCTTCCTCCAAACCAGCCCCTCCACACCTACATTTTCTATTCCCTTATCCTGCTTTATTTTTTCCGTAACACTTAAAACTACCATGCTATATGCATTGCTTATTTTTTTAAAAGTTTTTTGACTATCTCCTTCCACTAGAATGTAAGCTTCAGAAGGACAGTGATTTTTGTGTCTGCTTTGTTTACTACTGGATCCCCAGCACCTAGAACAGTGTCTAGCAAACAGTAGGTACTCAATAAATACTTGTTGAAAGAATGAATGAAAGGATGACTAAGTCTAGAAGATAAAGGAAGTAAGCCAGAGGAAGGAGTGAGGGAGGGCATTCCAATAAAAAGGGAGCATTATTAGCAAAACACCAAAGGTAAGAAAGTAGAGCAAAACAAGGGAATTTTAAGTTACTCAGTGTAGCTGGAAAAAATAAAATGAATGTGGAAAAGAGGTGAGGGCATAGAACTCACCATGTTTGAGGCACTGAATGCCATGCCAGGGAGCTTCAGCTGTTCTACAGGCCAGTGATCTCCAAATTTTAGACTGTACATTCTATCAGTATAAACATTTTAACACATGCTTCCAATCTATGTATGTTTTTTATATATGGACACGTATCATTGTCAGTCTAAATGTTAAAGATCAATATCAGCAATGCCTAATTTCCCATTTTTAAGATAAAAAAGAAACACAAATTTCTAATAACCCCCCTCACCTAATGGTTCATCGTGCATACCTCATTGGAAACCACTAGTCTAGTCCAGACAAATAGGAAACATGAAAAGGTTTAAGCAAGGGAAGTATATAGTCATATGTTTAGAAAAATCCCTCTGATGGTCACTGTGGACAAAAGATTAGAAGGGATCAAGAAAGAAGCAGGAAAATTAGAAATAAATTACATTGACATGTCTTCAAAAGTTGGCAATAGAATAAACAAATTTGAGAGAGACTAGCAACCATTTGCATGATTTCAGGATGGGTTGACTAGAGTTAAAGGACTGATGGAGTCATGGTAAATCCCTCTCATATCTCCTTCCTGCAAAAGCTCAGCATGAATGGACAATCAGAGAGCCAAGAATACTGAGGGCTCTACAATTGAAGCTGAGGACTGAGCAAAAGGTCCAGGAGTCTGGATCATCAACTCGGGCAGTAGACCTAGTGGTTATGACTGTGGTGGTAGAGACAGACTCCACAGTTCAAATCCAGTAGCTGTGTGACCTTGGACCAGTTTCTATATATTTTTGTGCCTCAATTTCCACATATATAAAAGGGAATTGCTAATAATGGCATCTCAGTCTCATGTGTATTAGATGAGTTAATACATGCAAAGAGTTTAGAACAGTGCTTGGTACATGTTAAGTACTTAATAGATGTTGGCTAGCATTATTTGATATTTTTGAATGAGTGGCACCTACCTATCTTGTCTTCATTGAACTCTCATACTACCTATGCTCCAGACAAACAGAATGACTGTTGCCAATGCATGTCTTGTGTTTTCCTATCTCTAGGTCCTTGCTCATGGAATTTCCTTTTTCTGGAATGTCTTTGCACTATACCACATGTACTTCAAGGTGCAGCACAAGGACTTCTTCATCCACAAAGCATTCCTAACTTCATGCTTCCTACTTTCTCTAGCCATAAGTGCTCACTCTTCCTCCAGCTCCCAGAACACTGGAGCTCATCATACTGGACCAGTACTGCCTATGTCTGTCTCCTTTTTGGACTGTCAACTGCCTATATGTCTTTTGTCTAACTGATTAGAATGAACACCTGCTCTATTCCAGACCATGTGCTAAAAAATGCATTCAATGGGAATCTGGTAAACTTGAGGTAAATTGACTAAACTGGCATCACTTAGGATAAAACCCAGGCTATTCAGTAGCCCTACAAACCTCTCAATCCAGTCCCTGTCTTATGTTGTCTTTGTAGACTCATAGACTGGCACTCCTTTCTTCCACTCCATTCCTACTACCCTACATTTCAGTAACATCTGTTTATTCTTGATATATCTCAAGCAGCTTTGCACCATTCTCTTTGCCTTTCTTTATGCTCTTCCTTCTGCAAGGAATATCACTTCCACACTCTGTTTCTTCTTTTGGTTCAATACCACTCACTTTATAAAACTCAGCTCATGTGTCACCTCCACTAGGAAGCCTGTCTTGAATCCTGCATGTTGGGTTTGGCCTCTCCTCTCTGCACCCACAACTCTGATGTACTGTCTTCGTTGAAATTTGATAACCTCTTAAAGTCATTGTTTGTGTGTGCTATGGCTCACCTGAACTGGAGCCTAGGGACTGTTTCTCATCCATTTATTACCCTAGTATAGGGTCTGGCACACAATACATGTTCTAGAAATATACTTTTAAATTAAATAGCATTCATTCCCTCAAATTCTTCAGATCCTGGGGCTGAAGGGAAAGAGAGTGCTCTAGACACCCATATTGAGGACTTACGCACAAAGTCTTCCATCATCTGAGGGCTGTGGTGGGGAGAGGGTGCCAGGCGCAGCAGTTCTTCACCCCGGGGGACAGTTGGGTAGTTGATGGCCTGCACATAGATACCATGCTTGGAAAGCAGGAGATCACAGATCTTGCTGTTCAGTGCTGCATCACCCACCTGGGCTCAGGAGAAAAGCCTGTCAGTATCTACTACCCTTGCCCTACTATCACTAGTTCTACCAAGCAGGTGGAGGGAATCAGATCAATGAACATCACTGAATTTTGGGGCAGTTTTTTTTGTTTGTTTGTTTTCATAACGGGCTTAGTGGCAGCTCCAGAATTTCTATCAAGGAGTTTCTCAGAGGCAGCAATTAAATTTGAAGGGGTTGGGATGGAGGTGGTGTAGGTACCTTGTCTTGAAACTGTTTGCAGAGCAAGCACACTGGTTTTACCTAGGTAGTATGTTAATTTGGGGTGGTTCTAGGTAAGAAGGTGAACTCCCCAAGCTATCTCTGGGGTGCTGTCATTGGCTTAATTAAAAAAAAATATTTCAAAAATAGTCTTTCCCAGTTTCCCCAATATTTCCCAATATCCCCAAAAAGGAATATTGGCTTAGCCCAAGCAGTGACTATTTCTTTCTCATCCATAAAACATCACAAAAAGTGTCCTTATCACACCCTGACATACTGACACACACAAATAGACATTATTTTTTAAAGTAGTGAAAAAAAATAAAAAGAAGTAGCAGTTCATTTTCAAAGGCAGTAAACAAACATGGTTGGAAATCCAAAATAGCACTTTGTCCCATGGTTTTTGACTTTCTGTTTTCTGAGTTTTACTTCAAATTTTATTAAGAAATATGTTTCATATCATGTCCATATTATACATATACACATATGTGTGCATATATACATAAATAGAATTGAAACATTTCTCATAAAGTACTACCTTCTCCATGTGTGATGTATGCCAACATTTTCAATTCTATTTTTTTTAAACTTACTAAACTGATTTTGTGACCCAGTAATGGTCCTGATCCATAGTTCCAAAAACACTGAATTATAGGTCATGGGTACCCAATATTGTGAGGGTCAGGACAGTCTAATAATCAAGAGATAATAGCTAATGCAAAAAAAGAGGTGACTAATCCAGAATGCTGATAATTTTTCAAAAAAGGTAACATAGCTCAAAATAAGGAGGGTAGTTAACAGGAAAGTAAAAGATTGATAAGAGAAGCAGGTGTTGGTTTGCTGGGTGTGGGAAGGTTCCCAGAAGAGAATGGTTGGAGGTGGGGGCTCACCCGGATGGGGATGATGTGGCTGGGACAGGGGATGACAGGAAGGCCCCTGTCCATTAGTAGTTGGCGCATGTGCTTGACATTGCGCTGGTGGGCTCGTCTCAGGGCTTGGCCCTCCTCTCCCTTGAGTAGCCTCACAGATTCCAAAGCCCCAGAGAGCACCATGGGAGGCAGTGAAGTGGTAAAGATGAAGCCGGCAGCATAGGAGCGCACCATGTCCACCAAATCATGGGTGCTGGCGATGTAGCCACCCACACAGCCAAAGGCCTTGCCTGGAGACAAGGAGGAGTAGGATATGACAGAGCCCATAATTAGTCTTTAGAGGAACAGGATCATGTCCAGATAACACAAGGATGTGCACAGAAGCTGGAGTTCCAGACTCCTGTCCCAGGCCTCTGCTTATCTCTCCTGTCCATGACAAGACAGACAGCTGATAACTCTGCTGCTTTGAGATAGGACTTTCAAGGCCTGCAACATGCAATGACTAGATAGGCAGTAGCTGGGTGGGGACCTTTAGCTGCCTAGGCCCCAAAGTGGAACTAAGATGAAGCTTGGGGATGGAGTAGGGGAGGAATTTAGAACCACAGCTCTCCAGGTACTGACTTAAACTTGGCTATTTGACCCTGTTTAGGGTTCTTCTCAAAAAACCCTCCCAGACTTTCTCAGAAACTCTGCAGTGGGGTAGGAGTGGACAGAGGGAATCCAGGAGTTCCATATCCTGAGGCTATTAATTTTACCCATATAACTTCTACAGCTTTGGGGAGGGGGGAGGAAAGGGTCTTGCAGGAGCCTCCTTTCTGGTTTATATATAAGGGCATCCCAAGGCACTCACTCACCAAGAGTTCCAGAGACAATGTCAATCTTGTACATAATTCCATCACGCTCCCCAATCCCAGCACCCCGGGACCCATATAGTCCTACAGCATGAACCTCATCCACGAAGGTCAGAGCCCCATACTGGTGGGCCACATCACATAACTCCTCAAGGGGACAGATGGCACCTGAGAAAAGCCAAGAAATAGAGGTAGGAGATCACAATATTTCCCCAGCCCCATCTCCAGTGTGGAATTTGTGACCCATAGCTACTTTGGGTTGGGAAAGGTAAAGGGTGTGCATAATCACTTGGGACTATTTCAAACCTCCTTAAATATGTTTACTGCATCCGCCTCATGCCCACTCAAGGCGTTTGTGTATGTGCATTTTCCCTAGTTTGTAATTAAGCCTTGCCTTTCTGTTTTCCTATTTTTACTTCTGACAATATCTGTCCTCTTGTTCAAGCCATTTTCCAGCCTCTCTTTGCTTCCTCCCCATCCCCCAAGTTTGTGTATTTTCGGTTAGGATTGGCACTAGCCCATATGATGCCTTTGTTTTAATAAATTCAAAAATGCAACTTTTTCCTCCAGGTTAATGCAGTCCTGATTTCAGATTCAGTTCATCCTCTCAGGCAGGTACTTTTGGAAGCTTTGTCAATATCTTTATACTGCACTGGTCCTCCCTGTTTCTATCTTCCTAGATCTCTGCCACTATCCCCCCTTTTTTTTCATAGCCCTTTCCATTGTTATTTCTATGTCTCCATTTTTTCTGTCTCTAATTTTGTTTTTCTCTCTCCTTTTCCTTCCCCTCTCTCTTTTTTCTCTCTTCCTTTTCCTCCCTTCCTCCACTCCCTCCATCACTTCTCTTTCTCACTGTTTTTGTCCCTTCGTGTCTACATCTGTGACTATCCCTTTGCTTCAGACTTGTTTCCCTGTACCTTGTGTCTCTTTCTGAGTTTCTTTGTGCCCCTGTCTTTTTGTTTTTTCTGTGTCTCTGTGAGAGGGCATTTCTCTTTCATCTCTGTCAATATTGTTACCTGAGGGAACCCTCCCACAGGCTCAGTCTCAATGTATTGAATGAAAGAGAATTAGAAGTATTCTGTTCACTCCTCACCATTTTTCATACAGATTTACCATTTTCCTATATTATTCTAGATGTCTTCTATGCTGACAAATGTTTATAAGGTCTTCAAATGGCTGTGAATCTCATATGTGGCCTTTTTTGGCCACTCTGCATATACAAGAACTCATACCTACTGTCAATCCCCATCTGAAAAATGCTGAGGTACGGGGAGTTGGAATACAGAATAAAGTTCTTCAGGTGGAAACAGGGGCTCCAAACCAAGATTAAAGAATGTGAGCAACCCAAGATAACATGAGGGGCAAAAATCACTGGAGGTGGAGCTTGAGACAAAGAGTGAGATAACTCAAGCATCATTTCAATAGAAGAAATTTAGCCCTAGAATTGATAGTTTAAGTAGTGCCTACCAACAAAATAAGGAGACATTCATTTGTGAATGTAAGGAAGTAGAATTATCACAACATGGTTTTCACTATTATGATATTTACTTAGATTATAATAAATGGAATGACTTTCATTGTCTCTAATTCTTACAACCAGATATTTTATGTTGGGGAAAATGGAAGCTCAAGGAGTTGAAGATCATAGAGTGAGTAAGTGCCAGAGGTAGGATTTGAACCCAGGTCTCTCACTTGAAAACACGTTTTGATTCCAATGCTTCATAGTGGACCCTGAAAAAAACTCCCAGTGGTTTTTAAAAATTTTCATTTTTAAATGAAACCAGACACTAGAATGATTAATTTGCACATCATTTCTAATGGAGGGAGTGTTGTGTGAAGGAATTGGAGTTGGAGGAATTGGAATCATATGTTCTAGGGTACAGATTGGAATGTTCTAGGGTACAAATACTTTGGCACCAATTTACTGAGTCAAGCAAGACAAGTTGGGTGCTGCTTCTGAACTTCAGTTTCTTAATCTGTAAGATCAGTGTAATAGCTGCCTTTGGCATTTACCAGTTGTATGAACTTGGGCAAGTTACTTGACTTGTTTGTGTCTCAGTCTCCTCATGTAAATAAATAGAAATAATAATAGAACCTGCCTCATGGAATTCTTATGAAGATTAAGTTAAAAATACTAATATTTTACTTGGCACATAAACAAATTCTATACATGTCAGTTATTATATTGTTATCATGGTTTTTATGATATACATACCATCCATGGAGTGAACAGTTTCAAAGGCCACAATTTTGGGTGTCTTAAGGTTGGACTCCTTTAGAAGTTTCTTCAGGTGATCAGGGTCATTGTGCCTGAAGACAAACTTGGCTGCTCCACTGTTACGAATACCTTGGATCATTGAAGCATGATTGCCTGCATCTGAGTAAATCTCACACCCTGAAGAACCAGATACATACTCCTTAAGCTTCTGTTCCAATATTTCTGCTTCAGCCTCAGGGCTGACCTGACAGGGGCAGAGAGCTGGCCGTCCCTCCCTTTGAAGACTGTCTGCTTCCCTCTCCTCTGAAGCCTTTGTGACACCTCTTCCTCCCTTGAAATTCTGACCCCTACACACTTCCCTTCAGTCATTTTTAAGCCTGATCTGACATTGACTATCTTGTGGTGGAGGAAAATTAAATTCCCAAGAAGCTCTAGAGTTTCTTGACAGGGTTTAGATGGAAGAAATTGAAGATGACACAAAAAAATGGAAAGACATTCCATGCCCAAATATTGAATGAAAAAAATATTTTTAAGATGTCTATACTACCCAAAGCAACCTACGCATTCAATGCAATCCCTATCGAAATATCAACAGCATTTTTCACAGAGCTAGAACAAACAAACCTCAAATGTGTATGGAACCACAAATGACCTTGAATAGCCAAAGCAACCTTGAAAAAAGAAAAGCAAAGCTGGAGGCATCACAATTCTGGACTTCAAGTTAGATTACAAAGCTGTGGTGATCAAAGCAGTATGGCACAGGCACAAAAATAGGCACACAGATTGATGGAACAGAATAGAAAATCCAAAAATGATCCCACTACTTTATGGTCAATGAATCTTCAACAAAGCAGGATAGGATATCCAATGGGGGGAAAAACCAGACCCTTCAACAAATGGTGTTAGGAAAACTGGACAACATGCAAAAGAATGAACTGAACCATTTTCTTACGCCATACACAAAAATAAATTCAAAACAGATTAAAGTCCTAAATGTGAGCCCTGAAGCCATAAAAATCCTAGAGGAGAACATAGGCAGTAACTTCTTTGACATTGGGTATAGCAACTTCTTACTAGATTTGTCTCCTGAGGCAAGAGAAATAAAAGCAAAAACAAACCATTGGGACTTCATCAAAATAAAAAAGCTTCTGCACAGTGAAGGAAATAATCAACAAAACTTAAAGGAATCACATGTTTTGTCTTTCTATCTCTGGTACCCAGTACCGGTCTAAGTACCCAGTAGATGCTAAGTAAACATTCACTGAATGAATGGATGGATACACAAATTACTGATATATAAGTGAGCAAATGAATATATTACTGAATAAAAGAGTGAGAGAAGGGGTATCAAAGATGAGGCTAGAAGCTAGATTATTGAGGGTTTTGGAAGCCATGATAAAAAGTTTGGGTTTCTTCCTAAGGGCAATGGAGATATATTAAGTTTTGGGCAGGGGGTAACAAAGATAGGTTTGCATTAAAAAACATTATTCTGACTGCTGTGAGGAATAAAATATAGGAGGGCAAGAGTTAAATCAAGAAAATGATGTTGGGGGTGCCTGGGTGGCTCAGTTAGTTGTCTGCCTTCGGCTCAGATCATGATCTTGGAGTCTCAGGATTGAGCCCTGTATCAGGCTCCCTGATCTTCAGGGAGTCTGCTTCTCCCTCTCCCTCTGCCCCTCCCCACCTGTGTTCTTTCTCTCCTGCTCACTTTCTCTCTCAAATAAATAAATATCTTAAAAAAGAAAATTATGTTTGTCTAGGCTAAAATGATAGCAGTAGAAATGGAAATAAGTTTAATTCTAATGGTTAAGGAGGATGTTCACTGAAAAATTCCCAAAGAGGTTGGATTTATTTGGGGTTATGTGTGCTCTCAGAAAAAGTTTCTGGAGGCAGTGGCGATGTTTACAGTATGCTGAAGAATCAATAGGAAGTAAGGAAGTAAATAGCAAGTGTGGAGACTTCTCTCAAACAGTTTTTTGTTATAGGAAGGAGAGAGATAGGGCAGTAGTTAGAGAGTGATGAGAGGACCTTTTCTTTTTTTTTTTTTTTAAGATAAAAGAGACTTATACATGTCTAAAGAGGAGAGGCTGAAGATACAAGGTGAGAAGGAAGTAATAGATCAAGGTTCCTGAGGAGGCAGAGGGGATCAAGACACAGAGCACCAGCAAAAGGTTTAGTCAACAGAAAGAAGGGCACCTCTTTCATTGTGACGGGAGAGAAAAGGTGAAGAGAGGATGTGTGGAGATGTTTGTGAGTTTGTAGGTAGTTTGCATCAAGGATTTAAGGACATTGCTACTTGAGGACTTCTATTTTCAGTGAGGAAGGAAGTGGAGTTATCTGCTATGGTTGAGAGTAAGGTGGAAGGGTGAGAAGGCTGGGAAGAATGTGGGTTTGCAAAACTGCCCTGGAGATTTGGAAGGCTGACCTTGGAACTGGAAACAGGATTGCTAGACAGCATAGAGGACCTGGTAAAGGTTGGGGATGATGAAGTTTTAGTGGCTCCCACCTAAGTAATTATATCCACCTAGGATTGACATGGAGAAGATGGAGAGTTATATTCATCCGCGGTTGGGGATGTGATGGAACGATAACAGGCATATGAAGTAAGGACATTATTAGCTAGGGAGTGGGATATTGGGAAGATCAGGTCCAGATGGGATCCACTATACAAGGAAGGGATTGACTTTAGGCCGAAGAGATGCACCTTCAAATTGTAAAAGGAAAGAATGAAATAAGTGTAGGTGAAAAATTAGATAAGTTTGTAGGTTTGATGTCTTTAAGTTAAAAGAGTTTCTGTCTGATGGCTTCTGTTTTCTTTGTGATATGAGATGTGAGGTTATTTGCTAATAGTGAAGAAGGGGATAGTCACAGGTTTTAAAAGAAAAGAATATTTGGAAAAAAGCTAATATAGGGATATAAAGAAATATTTATGGGTGTTTGGAGCCCAGGTGAATTGTGGGGAGAGGTGATAAATTTATGGCGTTACACTTCTGTGAGTTTGGGCAATGTTACTCAGTAGTATTCTTCAGCCTAACTGAAGAAGGGGAGAAATGAGAGAGATGTAATCATCCAGTGTTGAGGATATATGAAGTGGGTAAGAAGGAAGAGCAATGAGATCAAGTGAACTCAGAATAGAAGGAAAAGGTGATGAAGGCAGTGAGACTGCATGCTGTAGTTCAAGATACCAACCCTGAACAGAACTCAGGCCCCAGGCTTACCTGGCAGGATCTTTGCCAGGGTGAAGAGAGTAGAGTCATTGGCCACAAAACAGGAAGAGAAGAGCAGGGCTGCATCTTTTTGGTGCAGCTCAGCCAGCTCCTGCTCTAGCTCCACATGAAACTTACTGGTACCTGAAATGTTGCGGGTACCACCAGCTCCAGCTCCATGACGCTGCAGGGTTTCCCTGGCCAGGAGAAAACAGAGGAAATACATGGAGAGGGAAAAACCCTTTAATGGCACTGAGGAACTGGGCAGGTTTCTCTTCACTGATGGAGGTCAGTGTTTATTTAGTGATCATATATGAGTTGTGTTCTATATAATCAAGTAGAGGGCAGGATGGAGACAATGAGGATACATGGGTCCTCCTTCTCAGGCTGATGGCACTCAGGGATGGGGGCAGAAACTAGGTTGAATTTGAACAGCTCTAAGATGTTCTAGAGGAGTATCTCTAGAACACAGTATCTCTGGCAATACTCATTCTGTCCCCAGAGTAAGAGTTCATGGAAAGTGGGTCTTGCTTGGTCTTCCATCTTTTCCATAGAACTGGACAATCAAGAGTTTGGAAATCATGGTTTGTTGACTGACATGGTTCATATATGAGGATTAGATATGCTGGAAGACCATGTACAAAAGGGGTGGTAGGTGGTGGGTTCCACTGCCAGCTCTGCCTTTCCCTTCCATGTGTGGCTTTGATTCTTCTCTGTTTGTTTCCTCACAGGTCATGCCCCAGATCTTACTACTCACCGTGTAGCTTGCAAAACCTGAGGGTGCCGGCTCATGCCTAGGTAGTCATTACTACACCAGACAGACACATCCTTTGAGGCCATAGATGCCTCAGAGAAGTGTTGGGCAAAGGGGTATGCATCAGCCCAGCGGTTTATGGTCTTGAACACACGGTAGGTGTGGTCCTGTTTCTTCTCCATGATCTTATGCCTGAAAAACTGGTCATAACCAAAAACATGGTTTCCTGCAGAAGTAGAGATGGAGATGAAAATGATTTATTTTTAAATCACTTCCTGAGTAGTCCATATTTTATCCATGCTGTTGATTTTGAGTTCTCCAGTTCTCTTTTCATTTATTCATTTATTTGATCATTCATTAACTTACTGAGCCACAGTAACTCTCCACTACTTCATTCAGTCATCCCTTTGCTTTCTCACTTGCTCATTCACTCGGTAAATTATTCATACATTAACTCTGCCTTTCTATCCCTGGTAAGGCCTCCTCTCTTTTTCTAAGGTTATTGTAGTATCATTCTTGCTGAAATCACTACTTCTAGTTTCAGTGGAAAGAGTATCAACAGATCTGGTTTCTAGGTATTGCTCTGTCACTTACTAGTTATGTGACATTGAGCAAGTCATGAATCCTTTCTCTTAGTTTTAATTTCCTTGTATGTAGAATGGGGCTAATAATACCTTCTTGAAGAATTGTGAGCATTTGATGACAAACAGAACGTCATATAGCTGAACTAATGTTTGGTGCATAGTAGCATTATTATAATTATAGTAGTAGTAGTAGTAGTAGTAGTAGTAGTAGTAGTAGTAGTAGCTAATATTTAATTCTATTATTATAACCAATATTTAATGAGCACCTATTACATGCAATGCCTTATCTTGGGAACTTTATAAATATTATTTCTTGTAGTCCTCACAATAACCCTATGTGGAAGGTATTATTAGTATCTCCATTTTACAGATGAGGAAATGGAGGCATAGATGGGTTAGGTAACTTAACCAAAGTTATACAGCAAGTAAGTGACCTTACAAGCAAGTGACCTAGTGTTTACTTTTAAAACTGCTATTTACTGCAAAATGGAGCAATACTGTTTGGGGGATAAATTGAAATAATGTATGCCAAAGGACTTGTTAAACTCTAGAACTCTATACATGAGACAGAAATCATGATTGTTGCAGATGACAAGTTATGTGGTAGGGATATAAACTGGTAATATCTTTGCTGCAGGGATGTTTGGAAATATGTATCAAGAGTTTTTAAGTGCAAATACTGGCATACCTAGAAAAATATTTGCAGCATTTTTAAAAGAAAAAAAAAATGATTGATATCCAGAACTAGTTTTTTTAAAAAAAACTCTGAACAATTGATGTGCCTGTGTGGCTCAGCTGGTTAAGCGTCTGCCTCTTTTTTTTTTTTTTTAAGATTTTATTCACTTATTTGACAGAGAGAGAGGTCACAAGTAGGCAGAGAGAAAGGGGGAAGCAGGCTCCCTGCCGAGCAGAGAGCCTGATGCAAGGCTCAATCCCAGGACCCTGAGATCATGACCTGAACCAAAGGCAGAGGCTTAACACACTGAGCCACTGAGGCTCCCCAGTGTCTGACTCTTGATTTTGGCTCAGGTCATGATCTCAGGGTTGTGAGATTGAGCCCCAAATCAGGCTCCTGCTTAAGATTCTCCCTCTCCTCCAATTGACTTATTTCGCTAAGCATAATACCAACAGGGGTGGGGGTTAAGGGAGTAGGAAAAGAATAAATGAAACAAGATGGGATTGGGAGGGAGACAAACCAAAAGAGACTCTTAATGTCATAAAACAAACTGAGGGGGGTGGGGGGAGGGGTGTTGGGAGAGGGTGGTGGGGTTACATTATATGTTTAAATAAAAATTTAAAAAAAAGATTCTCCCTCTCCTGCTGACTCCACCCCAGTTCTCTCTAAAAAACAAAACAAAACAAAACAAAACACACAAAAAACTAAGAACAACAACAAAAACCTCTGAAAACTTATTATGAAAATTTGTCGACCCATAGAAAAATGGACAAAGAATATAAACAGAAAAGTCAATAAATGTAGAAGATTTTAATCAGGGAAAACCAAACTGCAAAATAAAATTTTCACTGATACTGATAAAGATTTAGAAGTTTGATAATATCAAGTCCTAGAGAGGGTGTGAGAATAGGGGTACTGTCTTTGATAACTGGTACACGACTTTGGAGGGCTAATTAGCAATATTTATTAATATTGAAAATGTACACAATCTTGCACCCTAAGAATTTTCACCTATTAATGCTTTCCTAGAGAAAAAAAAACTGACCTATGTGCATGAAAAGGTACATTCAATATTGTTTGTTGCACCACTGTAATAGGAAAAGTTGGAAGCAACTCAATAGGGGAATAGCTAAATAATCTCTAGTATATTCATACTGGGTCTATAATACTATATGTTATCTTTGATGTACATAAAACCAACATACACTATAAACCAGAATAAAGCACAAGAAAAAAATAACCTGAATTATAGATGCTTGATTAACTGAATGATGCTGCATCCATGCTACAGAACAAACATCAACATTAATAATTATTATGCATCCCTATGCTTAGGGACATGGAGAGATGCCCATGATATATTGTTAGGTAAACAAAGCAAGGTAACAAAACCAGTAGGATAAAATCACATTTCTCAAAAAACATGGGTGTGGAGGGAAGCATAGGAGGTGTGTGTGTGTGTGTGTGTGTGTGTGTGTGTGTGTGTGTGTGTGTGGTTAGTTATGGAAAAATATCCAGAAGAAAATATAAGTAGTTAATGGTGGATGGTGGAACTCTGAGTGATTTAAATTTCCTTCTTTATATGTTCCTATATCTGTTGAAAAATACTTTACAATGAATCATTTTCTTTTTATATTAGAAAAAAAGCTAAATTCCATTATGAAACCTGAATGTAAATGCATACAAGAAAGGGGAAAAGGCTGTCTGTAAAGGATGAGTTTTTAAGGGAAGCATGGAGAAGAAATAATAGGAATAAAGCTAGTATTTAATGAGGACTCAGAACAGCTAGAAACATTTCCATAAATCTAATTTTATTTCTTCCTCATGTTAACCTGCTGGGGCAAGCATTAAAATTTCACTGAAGGGAAGTGACTTACTTGCCAAAGCACACTGATCCAGCAAGTGCCAGCATTAAAATTTAAACCCAGACTCCCTTTGGTTCTAAAGCACTTCTTTGCCATTTCCTCTACTGTTTCAGAAGCTGCTTGAGGACTCCGTCCACATTGCAACCCCCCTTTATTTCCACTTCAACAAACTCACCAACCATGTTGTTCTGAACCAGGTGTGTGACCTCTGAAATTAGGTCTGGCTCCTGGGGATTGGAGAGTGGCTTTCTCAAGCTGGTTGAGGCCAGGGATCTGGGCAGGTCTGACAGAGAGTGAGATTCATTGGCCATGAAGAGAAGGGAGAAAAAAAAAGAAAGTATGTTCTGTCTTCTTTAAACTCAATACAACATGAACATTCAAGTTTTATGAAGTACAGAAGACTATGGAGAGCAGAAATATTCTGTCAAGTGAGCCCCTACTCATCTCCCAAAGTGGAAACATCTGTGTCAGAGCACCTTCCATAAGATGCTACATTTTCCTGGTTAGAATTTTCCTTTGGGTAAAGCAACTGGGGCAGCCACTCTGAATCGTGTACTTGGGAGATATATGCAGGGCAGTGTACCTTGTTCTTTTCTGAATGTCATTAAAATTCAAATTTGAAATTTTTACCTTTAATGATATCCCAAAAGGGCCTGTGAAAAATGTCAACAGTGTGGCCATATTTCAAGTGTGATAATCTTGAATAGTCTTCACCAATTGAGTTGACCTGGGGCTTCATACCCTTCTAAAAGATGTACCTGCTTCCAACACTCTTTCATGCAAACCCAGATTGTTGTATGTGGTATTGCTTAAATGTGGGAGCCCAGACTGTTGGGATCAATTTAGCCACTTGGGAGAGAGGAGGTAGAATTCTAGAGGGATCATTTAAAACTAATTGTGTAAAGTTACAAGAGCCTATACATGTATGTGTGTTGGGGAGGGTACATTTCAGTGCACTGGCTAAGCTAATTGCCTACCATGGTCCCCTTGGGAACGACTGGACTTCCCATCATGGGATGTATACTAGCTGACCTAGGATTAATTAGCCTAGCTCAGGACTGTAATGAAGTGAATTCAAGCATTAGGAGTAGAGCCTGGCTAAGGTGGCACTTGACTCCAACCTGTCTTGAAAATCTTCACATCCTCCTGGACTTCTGGAGCTGCCTTCTGCACAATCTTGCTCTTTCCATCTTGGAGTTCTGACAGCATAAAGGGACAGTGGCTCTTGGCCCAAGATGGAGAGTCTATGCAAAGATAAGAGAGTAAGTGGCAGTGCATTTCTAGCCATAAGTTTAGTTTAACAATGATTACTAAGACCTACTGTTTCCCAAAGCTCTTTCTAGGCTATGATAGAGATATAGAAATGGAATGGATGAGTCTGGTCCCTGTGCTCGGGGAGCTTCTAGGCTGGCAGAAATGGCATACACTGAAGATACATTATGAACAATGTTGGGATGAGAGGGAGGACATGGGCTATGGAAGTCTAAAAGAGGGAGGGGACATGACCCAGAATTGGAATTGAACAGCCTGGAGGTTTAGACAAGCTTCACAGAGGAGATGATGCCCTAGTTAAGTGTCACATGAGAAGTATGAGATACTCTGGTAAAGGGTAATGGTGAGGGTCATTTGACAAGAGCAAAGACACAAAAGCTTGAGATAATAGAGTTAATCAGGCAATTTTAAGTAGTATCAGCATGACTGGAGTATATAGAGTGTGAGGGGCATGAGAGTGAGACTTTTGAAAGATATTGGCAAAAGTTGGAACCCCGGTGTGTTTTGGGGCCATCTCATTTAGCCTTGACACTTTTCACATGAACCTTCTCATTTATTAGGCAATGATCGCCAGTATGAAACTTTGTTTCCAGGACCCAGACATTCTCACCCATTTGCCAGAAACTTCTTACCTCCTCCAGCCTTGGTTGCCTTAAGGTGGATTTGAGAACAGGTTGGTCCTTGGGTGGCCAGGATAGGACAGCGTCCAATACCAAACAGAAACTGGTGACTCTTAAACATCTTGCCCAGGGGGCCTGTGTGGCCCCGGGCAAGGACTGGACAGCACTGTAGCAACATGGTTGCTGCTACCATCTTGAGCCCGAAGTCCTGAACAAGATTTGGAAGAGATAAGAATCCATCATGAAGGCCTGGCCAAAAGCCAACGGTTATTCCTGTGTTTGATCCTTTGCCTTTAGCTTTCCACCCAATGCACACTGCCCTCTCCAGAGATGACCTTATTGTCCTTCCATGGTAAGAACTTTTCCCAATATCAAAATGTACCAATAGTGCATCAGGGATGAAGAAATGAGACAATGACCATTAGACAATGGGGTAAAGTAAAGAGTTCCAACTGAAGGTCAGGAAGCCTAAATTCTCATTCAGACTCTGCCGCTGACCCCTTCTGTGATGATGAGGATTACTGAAGTGTGATTGTATGCATCAGGATGAGAGCTGATAACCCACTAACTCTTTGTTAACATTTAAGGCTGAAAAGTCTTTCTAAGAATATTAGCCTCAGTCAAGTTAATATTCAGCCTGCAAATGCAGATGGATGCCATTGGCCAGGGATCCTGAGACTTGACTTAAAGTGTTTACTGAGCAGGCCCAACCAGAGAGGGAAAAGGAGCTTGAGGCCACAGGTACCAGCTAAAGTAGATTCAGCAAATAGGACAAAAGGGCAGGCCTTAAGCCATACAGGCCATATGTCAACAGACTGGTATTTTGTTGCTTTTGAACTTGCTCTTGGATTTTTGAAAAGGACAGTTAGAGGGAATGAAAACAAGACCCAAGGGGTCTAGGAAACAAGTCTATGCACTAATGAAAGAGGCAGAGGATAAGACTGAGAGGAGAACGGACAGAGAGAAGATCAGAAAAAAAGGTAACAAATACCCATAGTAGGCATTTCAATAAATATGTGTTGAATTTGGGAGTAAGTTAATGAATGAATAGGGACTGAAGTAAAGGAAAGAAAGGAAGGGTAGGGAAAGAGTCAGGAGAAAAGAGAAATTGTGAAAGATAAAAGGAGGAAATTGAGAGAGAACAAAGGCATAGTGGTAGTGAAGTTAGAAGAACAGAAATTGTGGGAAAGAAACAGATCAATAACATAGGGAAAAGGGATAGGTTCGTGATATAAATAGGGAGAGGAAGACTAATCCAGAAAACCGGAGGAAAAAAGGATGATGGGAAATACAAAAGGATAGGGAAAGAGACTTAGATGAGAGAGTGAGTGACAGACCAGAGGTAGAGGCAGAGACAGGCAGAGGGACACAAAATGGACATGTGGAGAAATCAAGGAACATACAGGAATATACAAAGACTCAGAAAACTGAACGACAGAAAGGAGGAAATCCAGCAGAAGCAGGAAGTCAGCAAGGCACAAAGATAAAGGATAAATGCTGCCGGGGATAGTGGGGGTGGGGAGAGCAATACCGAAGAGTTAGGGTAAGAGGAGATCGACCCTACTGAGGGAGATGAGAGAGAGAGACTGAGCAACAGAGAGAACGGAATAGATACAAGATCAAAGTATAGGAATGGAGAGGTGGTTAAGGTGTGTTAAGGGTTGGAATGAGGGAGGGCTAAGAGATACAAAGAGAAAGACAAAGAACAAGAAGGAGAAATAAATTAAAAGGAAAAGGGAAAACTGGAGATCCAACATCAGAGGGTGAGACAAATTATAGAACAGGACAATAGGAGAGATATGGGAGAATGTGGGAAGACTAAGGCCCTGGCACCATCAGGAGAGCTACTGAGTAGAATCTAGCAGCACCTCTAGTATACAAGACATTATATTGTAAGGGAAAAGTAAACAGGAGGAGCTCATGGCACTGTCCTCATATGGCAACCTCCTTCATTTCTTATATAGCAACACCCCTCCCCCCAATGCACAAAGCAATCCCTTCCCCTTGTTCATCCAAGAGGATTCTCCCTCCAAGATTAACAGGCTGTCATATGAGCATAGGTCAGTATGTGGGGCAGGGTGTGTGGTCTCTGAAGTTAGGAAAGGCCAAGGGGTATTGAAAAAACTAAATGAAATTCATATTAAGCCCTTAGGACAATGCCTGGCACATAGTAATTTTTCAATAAATGTTAGCTTTCCATACTTCAATTTCAGCTTCCCAACTACTTGTTGGATGTTCTTGGAAAGCCACTTCCCCTCTCTGGGTCTTAGCTTTCATTAGCTGTCAGATGTAGGCTACTTATGCCTACTTAAAATGGTAAGTAATTAATTGGATCCAATGCCTACACCATATGTGGAGATACCGGTTTTCCTTCCCCTGCCTGCCTGCAAAGGCCAAAGTGCTTAGGGCTGAGTCTGCAGACCACAGATAAAGCTCCCAGTATTTATCACTACTGGGGTCTGACCACTCCCTTAGCTGAGACCAGGGTGTGGGAGAGAAAGAGAGCTCCCTTCTAGAATCATGTCTAAGCATCTGGCCGGGGCTGACTCTGGCAATATGTGGTAAGGATGGATGGATTACCCAGTGAAAGACAGACAAAGAAGGTTCCAGGCTCCTGCAAACTCCCTTCCCCAACATCAACACTGACAACAATAATGACAACAACAGTGGGATATTTAATGGGAAAGAAAGCCCCCAAGAATGAAAGCAGAGTTCAGTCCTGCCTTGGGATGGTGGTAGATTAAGGCCTATTCCCACCCCATGTATAGCTCAATACACTCATCATCTCTAAGGGAGTTTTGACCATGATATTCTCAGGGACCCGGAAAAATATAGACTACTTTTTGTTAAATTATCAAGTTCTTTCAAACTTCAATTCCAGTTTCTCTGTTCTGATACTCCTTTCCTCGGATTTGCCCAGCCCCACCCACTCTGCCTTTATGATCCAGAATCTTGCAGTCCAGTTGCCTTTATCTCTGTTTCCATTCCATCTCACTACTTATAATAGTGGGATTGGAGTGAGTAAAATTGAATCAAGAAAGTATTTTAGGCAATTTAGGGCATTAAGAGCACAGCTTCTGAAGCCAGACACTTTTGAATCCTGGCTCCACAACTCACTAGCTCTGGGACCTTAGAAAAGTCTTATCTCTTCTCTATACTTTATATCTGTAAAATGTGGATAATGAAAAAGAAACTATTTTAAAGGGATGGTGTGAAAATTCAGTAAAATAATCTATACAAAGTGTATGAAAGAGTGCCTATTTTAAATACTGAAAACAATGTTAGCTATTATTTCTATTTTCTACATTTTCTATGTACAGAAAGTGAAGGCACATTTAAGAAATGTATCTTCACTAGTCTGTACACCAGACTGGTTCTTAAAAATTGATACTTATTTCAATCCTGATTTTTGTCCTTATCCTTTTACAACTTACTATGTGAACTTGGGCTCTGTACTTTCCCTCTCTGTGCCTCAGTTTCTCCACAGGCATTGGACTAGATAACTTCATAGATTTCATTTGGTTCTAATAGTCAAACACTCACAGAGTACTCACTGTGTCAAACACTGTTGTAAATGCTTCACATGCATTGACTTATTCAATTATCACAACAACCCTGTGAAGTAGACACTACTATTAACTATATTTCAAACCTGAGGAAACTGAGCCCCCCAAATGTTTAGTAACCTGTCCAGGTCACAGAGCTAGTAAGTAAGAGAAGCCAGATTCAAACCTAAGCAATCTGGCTTCAGAGCCTGCTAACTTAACCACTATGGATCTCTGATTCAAATATTACTACATATTTTCTGGACTGAGAGCCTGACTCCAGACATTAATCCCTCTGCTGCACTAACAGGACCCTTTCTGGGACATTTGATTTTGGACTGTGACAAATGCCTTTACTAAAGGAACAAATTTCTTTCTTTTTTTTAAAAAAGATTTTATTTATTTATTTGACAGACATAGATCACAAGTAGGCAGAGAGGCAGGTGGTGCGGGGGGAAGCAGGCTCCCTGCTGAGCAGAGAGCCCGATGTGGGGCTCGATCCCAGGACCCTGAGATCATGGCCCGAGCTGAAGGCAGAGGCTTTAACCCACTGAGCCACCCAGGCGCCCCTCAAAGGAATAAATTTCTAACTGAAATGGAGTTTCAGGCACTGGTGAACATTTTCATTCATTCATTCATTCATTCATTCATTCCATTTAACAACTTATGCACCCATTGTGTGGCAATCTTTGCCAAGGATTTTCATAAAACAATGTTTTCACCCAAAGGTAGAATGGTGAAATTTCAACCAAGTGACAGATCATTACTTAAAGGTGTTCTCTGCACCTTAAAATCCTCGTTCATGTCAGCAGCCAAACTGTAATCCCAGAGATCAGAAGGGCCAACCACAACACTACCCCAACAGAGAGCCAGAAACCACTCACTGCCGTATTCCTTGCTCCCTCTCTCCCCTTTGTGGCCTGCTTTGCAAGAATCCATTAGGTCTGGAGGGGATGTGATCACTTTTCTTCAGGAACTGGATGTATCAAGACTTACTTCCCCTCCTAGCATCCTCTCACCATCATGGAAGAGTCAGAGAATTTTGTATACTTCAATCATAGAACTAGAAATTTTTAGAAACAAGATTTTAGAAGACCACAAAATCAAAATTAGAAGACATTGTGGAGATTATAGGACAAGACTGCCCCCCCTTTTTTTTTCAGAAAGTGAATGACTTGCCTAGGGTCTCACAGTGAATTAGGGTGAGAATACAAATACTTTTAGCATAGGGCCCTTTTAGTGATGCAAAATTCCTCTTCAACCTTCTCTCCTTATTTATAGTAATCAACTCTCAAGTCCTTCAAATCTCTCTCTACCCAATTCATCATTACCATCATCCCCACATTCCCTCAATTTTCTCTCTCTACCTCTGGTCCTCTAGGCACTGACATACTGAGCTCTACCATCAGATGAGCAGAGAGAAAGATTCAAAATGAGGGAGGAATGGAGAATTACTGGATGAAATACCAAGCCACCTTTCTGGAAGATAGAGAAGGATAGGAATAGGGAGAGAGAAAGACAGAGACTGAGAGATGCAGTGTAGAAGAAAGAAAAAAATATGATAGAGAGAAAAATATACAGACAGAACTCAGGCAAAGGAAAAATAAGAGAAAGTTAGAGGTCAGAGAGAGATGAAGTGAAGTGAATGATCCTGAAAACTAACAAGGGAGAGGAAACAAGGGGGGACAAGACAAAGGAAAGTCAAAAACAGGGAAAGCCAAAAAAGATATAAGGGGGGAAAAGAGAGAAAATGACAAAGAGACAGATTCTGAGGAACAAAGTCAGATCTAGTCAGGCCAGAGAGTCAGAATGTGCAGCCTTGAGATGGGCAGCAAACCAGAAAGAGAACACCCAGGCTGAAAGCAACTCTTACCTGTTGCCCTTCACTGAGGACGAACGAACGACGGGTGGGTACGGTGGGTCAGGACCTGGCATTTATCCCTTCTCCCATGGCTCGGCTCCACCCTTCTCCTCTGCTGGCCAGGCTATGCATTGGCCCTAAAGGTATCTCAGGCTTTTGCTAGAGATAAAACCCAGTGTAGTCCACTGTCACCCAACACCCCCATTTAGCACTGCCTTTCCCCTGTTTTCTTTCTCTTCTTCCACTGGCATAGTAAAGTGAACTTGGCTAGGTTTTGGAATCAGATAATCCAAATATAGCTAGGGCACTTCGAGCAAAACCACCTCTTTGACTCTTAGTTTCCTCAATATAAAATGTGGACAATGAAACTCAGAAACAACTGTAGCACAAATGGGAATGACCTGAAACAGGCAGCTTTTTTAGACAACATTCAGGCCATTGTAACAATTTAAAACCGTCATCTACAGAACAAAAATTTTTTTAAAGATTTTATTTATTTATTTGACAGGCAGAGATCACAAGTAGGCAGAGAGGCAGGCAGAGAGAGAGAGGAGGAAGCAGGTTCCCTGCTGAGCAGAGAGCCCGACACAGGGCTCAATCCCAGGACCCTGGGATCATGATTTGAGCCGAAAGCAGAGGCTTTAACCTACCGAGCCACCCAGGTGCCCCTACAGAACAAAATTTGCACAGCGCCTGGTTCAAATAAATAATAGCCAGTATTGACCGAGTGATTACTGTGCACCAGACCTTTCACTAAGTATTTTACAGAGATTAATTTCGCCCATCCCAATAAGGACATTATGAGATAGGTGCTATTATACCCATGTTACAGATGAAGAAACTGAGACCCAGGGATGTGAAGTAAGCAACTGGTAATTACCCAGCTAGTAAGTACAGAGCCCTATTGTGAACCCAAGCAGTCTGGTTCTGGAAGTTACACTCCAGAAATCACACTCTTTTTGAAGATTTTTCTAAATTTAAATTCAATTTAACTAACATAGAGTGCATTATTAGTTTCAGGGTAGAATTTAGTGATTCATCAGTTGCATGTAACACCTGGTGCTCATTACAAGTGCCCTCCATAATGCTCATCACCCAATTACCCAATTCCCCACCTACCTTCCCTCCAACAACCCTCAGTTTGTTTCCTAGAGTTAAGAGTCTCTTATGGTTTGCCTCCCGCTGTTGTTTTTCCCCTCTCTTATTTTATTTTATTTTTCCTTCCTTTCTCTTACATTCATCTATTTTGTTTCTTAAATTCCACATATAAGTGAAATCATATGGTATTTGTTTTTCTCTGACTTATTTTGCTTAGCATTATACAATCTAGTTCCAACTATGTCATTGCAAATGGCAAGATTTCAGTCCTTTTTATTTCAATTTTTTTCTGAGTAATATTCCATTTTGTGTGTGTGTGTGTGTGTGTGTGTGTGTGTGTGTGTGTCTCACCTCCTCTTTATCCATTCGTCTGTCAATGGACATCTGAGCTCTTTCCTTATTTTGGCTATTGTGGACATTGCTGCTGTAAACATTGGGGGGCCTCTTCCTCTTCAAATCACTATGTTTGCATCCTTTGGATAAATACTTAGTAGTGCAATTGCTGGGTCATAGGGTAGTTCTATTTTTAACTCTTTGAGGCACTTCCATACTGTTTTCTAGAGCGGCTGCACCAGTTTGCATTCTCACCAACAGTATAAGAGAATTCTCCTTTCTCAGCATCCTTGCCAACATCTGCTGTTCTCTGAGTTGTTTTAGCCATTCTGACCAGTGTGAGGTGGTATCTCATTGTGGCTTTGATTTGTATTTCCCAGATGGCAAGTGATGTGGAGCAATTTTTCATGTGTCTGTTGGCCATTTGGATGTCTTCTTTGCAGAAATTCATGTCTTATGCCCATTTCTTGATCAGATTATTTGTTCTTTGGGTGTTGGGTTTGATAACTTTGTTATAGATTTTGAATAATAGCCCTTTATCTGATATATCATTTGCAAATATCTTCCCCCATTCTGTCAGTTATCTTTTGGTTTTGCCAACCATTTCCTTTGCTGTGCAAAAACTTTTTATCTGATGAAGTCCCAAGAGTTCACTTTTGCCTTTGTTTCCCTTTCCTTTGGAGACATGTCTAGGATGATTGCTGCAGTCAGGGTCAGAGGTTCCTGCCTGCATTCTCCTCTAGGATTTTGGTGGATTCCTGTCTCACATTTAGGTCTTTCATCTATTTTGAGGTTTTTTTTTAAAGATTTTATTTATTTATTTATTTATTTGAGAGAGAGCGAGAGAGAGAGCAAGAGCACAAGCAGGAGGAGCACCAGAGGAAGAAGAAGCAGGGTCCCCACTGAGCAGAAAGCCCGACACAGGGGTCCATCCCAGGACTCCGAGATCATGACCTGAGCCAAAGGCAGACACTTAACCGAATGAGCCACCGGTGCCTTGAGTTTATTTTTGTATATGTTGTAAGGAAATGTTCCAGTTTCATTCTTCTGCTTGTGGCTGTCCAATTTTCTCAACACCATTTGTTGAAGAGAGAGACTGTTGTTTTTCCACTGGACATTCTTTCCTGCTTTGTTGAAGATTAGTTGACCATAGAATTGAGGGTCCATTTCTGGGCTCTCTATTCTGTTCCATTGATCTATGTGTCTGTTTTTGGACCAGTACCACACTGTCTTGATGATGACAGCTTTGTAATAGAGCTTGAAGTCTGGCATTGTGGTGCTGCCAGCTTTGGTTTTCTTTTTTAACACTCCTCTGGCTATTCGGGGTCTTTTCTGGTTCCATATAAATTTTAGGATTATTTGTTCCATTTCTTTGAAAAAATTAATGGTATTTTGATAGGGATTGCATTAAATGTGTTGATTGCTCTAGGTGGTATAGACTTTTTCACAATATTTGTTTTTTTTTTCATGAGCATGAAAGTTTTTCCATTTCTTTGTCTCTTCCTCAATTTCTTTCATGAGCGTTCTATAGTTTTCAGAGTACAGATCCTTTGTCTCTTTGGTTAGGTTTATTCCTAGGTATCTTATGGTTTGAGGGGGATTATAAATGGGATTGACTCCTTAATTTCTCTTTCTTCTGTCTTATTGTTAGTGTATGGAAATGCAGCTGATTTCTGTGCATTGATTTTATATCCTGCCACTTTGGTGAATTCCTGTATGAGTTCTGATCCCACCAAAAAGGATAATTACAGACTAATATCCCTGACACACATGGATGCAAAATTTCTCACCAAAATACTAGCCAATAGGATCCAACAGTACATTAAAAGAATTATTCTCCATAAGCAGGTGAGATATATTCCTGGGATGCAAGGGTGGTTAAACATCTGCAAATTGGTCAATGTCATATATTACATAAATACAAGAAACTAAAAGAACCATATGATCTTCTCAATAGATGCAAAAAGAAAAGCATTTGACAAAGTACAGAGTCATTTCTTTTTTTTTCAATTTTTGTGGTACAAATGTTTTCACTGTTATTTTTTTATTGTGTTATGTTAATCACCATACAATACATCATTAGATTTTTATGTAGTTTTCCAAGATTCAATATTTATGTATAATAGCCAGTGCTCCATGCAATATGTGCCCTCTTTATCCTTTCTTGATTGAAGATCTTCACAGTGTAGGGATAGAGGGAACATACCTCAATATCATAAAAACCAGCCACAAAAAGTACACAGCAAATATCATTCTCAATGGGGAAAAACTGAGAGCATTTCCCCTAAGGTCAGGAACACGGCAAGGATGTCCACATCACTACTGCAGTTCAAAATAGTACTAGAAGTCCTAGCCTCAACAATCAGACCACAAAAAGAAATAAAAGGCATCTGAATTGGCAAAGAATAAGTCAAACACTCACTCTTTGCAGACGACGTAATATTCTATGTGAAAAACCCGAAAGACTCCACCCCAAAATTTCTAAAACTCAAACCTAGGTAGTCTTTTAGTGTTGTTGACTGTTTCCTTCACTGTGCAAAAGCTTTTTATCCTGATGAAGTCCCAATAGCTAATTTTTGCTTTTGTTTCCCTTGCCTCTGGAGATGTGTCTAGCAAGAATTTCAGCTGCTGAGGTCAAAGAGGTTGCTGCCTGTGTTTTCCCCTAGGATTTTGATGGATTCCTGTCTTACATTTAGGTCTCTCATCCTTTTTAAATTTATTTTTGTATATGGTGTAGAAAGCGGTCCAGTTTCATTCTTCTGTGTGTGGCTGTCCAATTCTTCCAACACCATTTGTTGAAGAGACTATCTTTTTTCCACTGGATATTCCTTCTTGCTTTCTCAAACATTAGTTGACCATAGAGTTGAGGGTCCATTTCTGGTTTCTCTGTTCTGTTCCATTGATCTATGTGTCTGTTTTTGTGCCCAAACCATCCTGTCTTGATGATTACAGCTTTGTAATATAGCTTAAAGTCCAGAATAATGATGTCTCCTGCTATTGTTTTGTTTTACAAGATTCCTTTGGTTATTCAGGGTCTTTCTGGTTCCATACAAATTTTAGAATTGTTGGAACTCCTTAAGAACTCAGCTCCCTTCATAATACGCAGTTAAATTTTTAAAAGTTCTCTGTCTTCCCTTTGTTATTACTCTTTCCTTATCCATTTTTAGTTTTTCTTCTTCTCTTCTCAGTATCTTCTCCTTTTCTTCTCAATTCTAGGGCAGTTGAACTATATTAAGCATTTTAATCTGTGGCTCAGTATATCATCATTAATATTATATTTAAATAAATGATATCATACTCTACATATTAATCTGCAATTTCCTTTTTTGCCATTTGATCATACACCAATACGGCATGTAGAACTTTCCATATACATTATTTCTGCTTAGTGGAGTTATGTATTCCAGAATCTGAAAGTCACCAGAAGTTATTTATTTATGTTAATTTATTAGATGATATAGAATGTTATATTCATTTCAGGTGTTTGACATAGTGGTGTCTTATACATTACTTGGAATATGATAAATATAGTTACCATCTGTGCCATACAATATTATTAAAATATTCTTGACTGTATTCTCTATGCTGTATTTTTTATGTCCATGACTTATATATTTTATAACTGGAAGTTTGCACCTCTTTTTTTTTTTTTTGGAAGTTTGCACCTCTTAATACCCTTCACTTATTTCACCTATCATCCCACCCACATTGCCTCTGGCAACCACCATTTAGTTCTTTGTATTAAAGGGTCTGTCTTTTTGTTTGTTTGTTCATTTGTTTTGTTTTTAAGAGTCCACATATTAGTGAAATCATATGGTATTTTGTTCATTGTTTGGCTTATTTTACTTAGCATAATACTGTCTAAGTCCATCCCTGTTGTAGCAAAGGACAAGATTCCACTCCTTTTTTTATGGCTGCACCATATTCCATTGTATATATGTACCACACTTTCTTTATCCATTAATCTATCAGTGGACATTGGGTGAATGCTACAATAAATGTAGGGGTGTATATATCATTTCAAATTTGTGTTTTTGTTTTCTTTCAGTAAATACCTGGTAGTGGAACAACTAGATTGTATGCTCTTTTAATGTATTTATTTTTAAAAATTTTTAAAGATTTTATTTATTTATTTGACAGACAGAGATCACAAGTAGACAGAGAGAGAGAGAGGGAAGGTTCCCTGCTGAGCAGAGAGCCCACTGCGGGGCTTGATTCCAGGACACTGGGATCATGACCTGAGCCGAAGGCAGAGGCTTTAACCCACTGAGCTACCCAGGCTCCCTATTTTTAAAGTTTTTATTTAATTTCCAGTTAGTTAACATACAGTGCAGTATTAGATTCAGTTACATGATATAGTGCTTCAACACTACCATACAAACTTGGTGCTCATCACAAGTGTACTTCTTCTTTTTTTTAAGATTTTATTTATTTATTTGTCAGAGAGAGAGAGAGAGGGAGAGTGAGCGAGCGAGCACAGGCAGACAGAGAGGCAGGCAGAGGGAGAAGCAGGCAAGGAGCAAGGAGCCCGATGTGGGACTCCATCCCAGGAGGCCAGGATCATGACCCAAGCCGAAGGCAGCCGCTCAACCAACCAAGCCACCCAAGCGTCCCACAAGTGCACTTCTTAATCCCCATCACCATTCCCATCTCCATTCTAGTAACCATTAGCTTGTTCTCTATAATTAAGAATATTAAGGAGGGCATGTATTGCATGGAGCACTGGGTGTGGTACATAAACAACAAATCTTGGAACACTGAAAAAAAATAAAAATAAGTGATAAGCTATGAAACAACAACAACAAAAAAGAAAGAACAGGAAACCAATGCTGTTAGCTGGGTTTCAAAAGAAGAACACAAACATGTTTTATCCTATTTTTATGCATTAGGACAGTGAGAAACAGTGACATGCCTGATGTCACACAGCTAATAAGTGACAGAACCCAGATGCGAACCTTAACTCTTTGGCCCCAAACTCATCTTGCTGACCCCTCCACTAAGCAAACTTTCTTCCCTGTTGTGCGACCTGCCTCCATTCAGCACCGTTGTGTACAGAGCCATCATGAGGGACTCTGCTCACATCGCTATGTGACCATAATACTCATCTGAATGACATGTAAGCAAGAGACCCTCTGAGGTCTGATGTCCTTGGACAGTTCATTTAAGTTGCTGTTGTTACTCTTCTGTGAGCGTGGTGTGCTGGGGTTCATTTGGTGTTTTTTGTATATTGCTCATCTGGAAGAGAATTACTTCTCCACAAGTTCCCACAGATGGCCTTATTTTCCATTGCTATTAAATTGGTTTTGAACAAGAAAAAAAAAAGTTACAGCAATGTGTTCCCATCACATCCTCTATTTCTACCATCACCTGTGATGCTTTCTTATTTTTTTCTCGGTTAGTAGTCTTCTCCCTGAATTGTTAACATCTGTGTAAACTGCTCTCCATTAAGAGATAGATGTGACTAGGGCAGACTATGTGCTTAATACATATTTGTTTAATAAATGAATAAAATCCAAAAAAAGGAGTCTGTCTCTTGGTTTGTTTCTCTCTCCCTCTCTCTCTTTTTCTCCTTTGATCATTTGGTTTTTCCTTAAATTCCACATATGAGTGAAATTATACAGTATATTTTTCTCTCTGACTTATTTTGCTTAGTATAATAATATCTACTTCCATCAATGTCATTGCAAATGGTAAGATTTCATTCAGTTTTATGGCTGAATAATATTCCCGTGTGTATGTGTGTGTGTGTATGTGTGTGTGTGTGTGTGTATCTTCTTTATCCCTTCATCAGTCCATGGGCACTTGTGCTATTTCCAAAATTTAGCTGTTGGGGATAATACTGCTATAAATATTGAGGAGCATGTATCCCTTTGATGTAATATTTTTGTATCCTTTGAGTAAATACCTAGCAGTGCAATTGCTGAGTCATAGTGTAGTTTTTTTTTCTTTTTAACTTTTTGAGGAACCTCCATATGGTTTTCCACAGTGACTGCACCAGTTTGCATTACCAGCAGCAGTGCAAGAGGGTTCCTCTTCCTCCAAATCCTCAACAACACCTGTTGTTTCTTGGCACTGTTGATTTTAGCCATTCTGACGGGTTTGAGGTAATATCTCACTGTAGTTTTGATTTGAATTTCCCTGATGATCAGTAATGTTGAGCATATTTTCATGTGTCTGTTAGCTATCTGTATGTTTTCTTTGGAAAAAAATCTGTTCATGTATTCTTTTTAAAATAATTATTGCATTATTTTTTCTATTCAAAATTTTTATGATGTTATGTTAGTCTCCATACAGTACTTCATTAGTTTTTGATGTTGTGTTCCATGATTCATTATTTTCATATAACACCCAGTGCTCATTGCAACATGTGCCCTCCTTAATATCCATCACTGGGGTAAGCCATCCCCCCCACTACCTTTCCCTCTGAAACCCTCAGATTGTTTCTCAGAGTCCATAGTCTCTCATGGTTTGTATCCTCCTCTGATTTCCTCCTTCAGTTTTCTCTTCCTTCCCCCAGTGTCCTCCATGCTATTCCTTATGCTTCATATAAGTGAAACGTATATGATAATATCTACAGTCATACCACCCTGAATGCACCCGATCTCAGCTCTGTTCATGTATTCTGCCCATTTTTAAAAATTGCAATATTTGTTTTTGGGTGTTGAGTTTTATAAGTTTCTTATATATTTTGGATATAACCTTTTATCAGATATATCATTTGCAAATATCTTCTCCTATTCTGAAGGTTGCCTTTTAGGGTTTTTTTTTATTGCTTTCTTCACTGTGTTGAAGTTTTTTTATATCTTGATGAAGTCCCAATAGTTCATTTTTGCTTTTTCTTCCCCTTGCCTCGGGAGATATATCAAGAAAGATGTTGCTACACCCAGTGTCAAAGAGGTCACTGCCTGTATTCTCCCCTAGTATTTTGGTGGTTTCCTGTCTCAAATTTAGGTCTTTAATCCATTGTGAATTTGGTTTGGGGTATGGTGTAAGAAGGTGGTCCAGTTCATTCTTCAGCATGTTGCTGTCCTGTTTTCCCAACACCATTTGGTGAAGAGAACGTCTCTTTAACCCATTGGATATCCTTTCTGCTTTGTCAAAGACAAACCACAATAGACTCTTAATCCCATAAAACAAACTGAGGGTTGCTGGGGGGAGTGAGGGTATGGAGAGGGTGGTTGTGTTATGGACATTGGGGAAGGTATGTGATATGGTGAGTGCTGTAAAGTGTGTAAACCTGATAATTCACAGACCTGTACCCCTGGGGCAAATAATACATTATATGTTAATAAAAATAGTTTTAAAAAATTGACCATATAGTTGTGGGTTCATTTGTGGGTTTTCTATTCTGTTCTATTGATCTATATGTCTATTTTTTTTTGCTACTACCCTACTGTTTTGGTCACTACAGTGTTGTAATATAACTTGATGCCCAGAATTGTGATGACTCCAGCTTTGCTTTTTTTCTTAATTTAAAGACTTATTTATTTATTTTTAAAGAGAGGGAGTGGGGGCAGGGGGAGACAGAGAATCCAAAGGAGACCACTGCTGATCATGGATTCTGACACAGGGCTCAATCTCACTACCTGAGATCATGAACTGGGCTGAAACTGAAATCAAGAGTTGTGGAAAGGAAGGTGGGAGTGGGGATAGGGTAACTGGTTGTTGCGCACTATGGAGGTCACGTGATGTGATGAGCATGGGTGTTATACTGAACTGATGAATCATTGAACATTATATCAAAAACCAGGATCGGGAGGGAGAAAAACCAAAAGAGACTCTTAATATCATCAAACAAACTGAGGGGGGTGGGGGGGAAGAGGGGTTGGGTGAGGGTGGTGGGGTTACATCATATGTTTAAATAAAGCTTAAATAAAGTAAAAAAAAAAAACCAACGACTGTACTTAGGCTAATTGAATTTCAATTTTAAAAAAAGAGTCAAATGCTCAACCAAATGAGACACTCAGATCTGCCAGCTTTGTTTTCTATTTCAATGTTGCTTTGGTATTCAGGTTCACTGGTGGTTCCATCCAAATTTTAGGATTGCTTTTTCTAGCTCTGTGAAAAATGCTATTGATATTTTGATAGGGATTGCACTGAATGTGTAGATTGCTTTGGGTAGTGTAGACATTTTAACAATATTTGTTCTTGTGCATGGAGTGTCTTTCCATTTCTTTGTGTCACCTTCAATTTCTTTCATCAGTGTTTTATAGTTTTCAGAGTACATGTCTTTCAGCTCTTTGGTTAGGTTTATTCCTCGGTATTTTATTGTTACAGATGAACTTATAACTGGGATAGATTCCTCAATTTTTATTTCTACTACTTCATTATTAGAGTATGGAAATGCAACATATTTCGGTATATTCATTTGTATCCTGAGACTTTAATGAATTTGTTTATCAGTTCTAGTAGTTTTTTGGAGGAGTCCTTCAGTTTTTCTATATAGGGTGTCATGGCATCTGCAAATTCAAAGTTTCTTCCCTGACAATTTGGATACCTTTTATTTCTTTTGGTTGTCTGACAGCTGTGGCTAGATCTTCCAGTGCTATGTTAAATAACAGTGGTAAGAGTGGACATAGTTCGGGGCGCCTGGGTGGCTCAGCGGGTTAAAGCCTCTGCCTTCAGCTCGGGTCATGATCCCAGAGTCCTGGGATCGAGCCCCGCATCCAGCTCTCTGCTCGGCAGGGAGCCTGCTTCCTCCTCTATCTCTGCCTGCTCTCTGCCTACTTGTGATCTGTCTGTCCAACAAATAAATAAAATCTTAAAAGAAAGAGTGGACATAGTTCTCTTGTTCCTGACCTTAGAGGACAAGCTCTCAGTTTTCTCCCACCGAGGATACCATTGGCTATGGGTTATTCATATATGGCTTTTATTATGTTGGGGTTTATTCCCTCTAAACCTACTTTTTTGGTGTGCTTGAGTGGCTCAGTAAGTCAAGCATCCAACTCTTGATCTTGGCTCAGATCTCTATCTCACCATCTTGAGTTTAAGCCCTGCATTTGGCTCTGTGCTGGGAGTGCAGACTACTTAAAAAAATAAATATAAAAAATAAACCTTTGTTGATGGATTTATCATGAATGGATGTTTTTACTTTGTCATATGCTTTTCTGCATTTATTGAAATGACCATATGGCTCTTTTCCTTTATTTTATTAATGTGATGTATCACATTGATTTGAGAATATTGAACCACCATTTCTTGCAATCCAGGAATATATCCCACTTAATCATGGGAAATGCTTTTCTAAAATATATTCTTGGATTCGATTTGATAGTATTTTATTGAGAATATTTTCATCTGTTTTCGTCAGGAATATTGGCCTGTAGTTCTCTTTTTTAGTGGCGTCTTTATCTGGTTTTGGTGTCAGGGTAATGCTGGCCTCATAGAATTAATTTGGAAGTTTTCCTCCCATTTCTATTCTTGAGAGTAGTTTGAGAAGATTAGGTATTAATTCTTTATTTTTTTAAAAAAATTATTTTTTAAATTTCTTTTCAGTGTTCCAGAGTTCATTGTTTATGCACCACACCCAGTTCTCCATGCAATACATGCCCTCCATAAAACCCACCACCAGGCTCACCCAACCTCCCACCCTCCTCCCCTCCAAAACCCTCAGATTGTTTTTCAGAGTCCATAGTCTTTCATGGTTCATTTCCCCCTCCAATTTCCCCAACTCCATCCTCCTCTCCATCTCCCCGTGTCCTCCATGTTATTTCTTATGCTCCATAAATAAGTGAAACCATATGATAATTGACTCTCTCTGCTTGACTTATTTCAATCAGCATAATCTCTTCCAGACCCATCCACATTGATGCAAACGTTGGGTATTCATCCTTTCTGATGGAGGCATAATACTCCATAGTGTATATTGACCACATTTTCCTTATCCATTTGTCCATTGAAAGACATCTTGATTCTTTCCACAGTTTGGTGACTGTGGCCATTTCTGCTATGAACATTTTGGGTACAGATGGCTCTTCTTTTCACGACATCTGTATCTTTGGAGTAAATACCCAGTAGTGCAATTGAAGGGTCATAGGGAAGCTCTATTTTTAAATTCTTAAGGAATCTGCACACTGTTTTCCCAAGTGGCTGCACCAACTTGCATTCCCACCAATGGGAATGCTCCACATCCTCTCCAACACACTTTGTTTCCTGTCTTGTTAATTTTGGCCATTCTAACTGGTGTATGGTGGTATCTCAATGTGGTTTTGATTTGAATCTCCCTGATGGCTAGAGATGATGAACATTTTTCATGTGTCTGTTAGCCATTTGTATGTCTTTTTTGGAGAAGTGTCTGTTCATGTCTTCTGCCCATTTTTTGACATGATTATCTGTTTTGTGTGTGTTGAGTTTGAGGAGTTCTTTATAGATCCTGGATATCAGCCTTTGTCTGTACTGTCATTTGCAAATATCTTCTCCCATTCCGTGGATTGCCTCTTTCTTTTGTTGACTGCTTCCTTAGCTATGCAGAAGCTTTTGATCTTGATGTATTTTTAAAAATTCTTCTTTGGGGGCACCTGGGTGGCTCAGTGGGTTAAAGCCTCTGCCTTTGGCTCGGGTCGTGATCCCGGGGTCCTGGGATCGAGCCCCGCATCGGGCTCTCTACTCAGAGCCTGCTTCCTACTCTCTCTCTGCCTGCCTCTCTGCCTACTTGTGATCTCTGTCTGTCAAATAAATAAATAAATCTTTAAAAAAAAAAAGAAAAATTCTTCTTTGATTTTTCTGCTTGACCCATTCATTGTTGAGTAGAATGTTGTTTAACCTCCATGTATTTGTTGTCATTTCAGTCTTTTTTTCTGGTGTTTCACTTCTAGTTTCCTAGTGTTGTGGTTAGAAAAGGTACACGGTATGACTTCAGTCTTTTTATATTTGTTGAGGCCTGTTTTGTGCACTAATATGTGATCTAATCTGGAGACTATTCCATTCTCACTTGAAAAGAATGTGTACTCTGCTGTTTTAGGATGGAATGTTCTGGGTATATCTGTTAAGTCCTTCTGTTGCATTGTGTTAGTCAAATACATTGTTTCCTTGTTGATTTTCTGTTTGGATGATCTGTCCATTGATGGCAGTGGGTGTTAATGTCCCTATTACTATTATATTATTATGAATTCATTCCTTTATGTTTGTTATTATTTTATATATTTGGGTATTCCCATGTTGGGTGCATAAATAATTACAATTGTTAGGTCTTCTTGTGGATTGTCCCCCTTTTTAAAATTTGTATATTGTCCTTCATCATTTCTTGTTACAAGTGCTTGTTTTGAAGTCTAATTTGTACAACATAAGTATTGCTAATTCAGCTTTGTTTTGACATCTAATTGTGTGGTAAATTTCTCTCTATCTCCTTACATTCAATCTGCATATGCCTTTAGGTCTAAAATGAGTATTTTATAGATAACATATAGGTGGATCTTGCTTTTAAAGATTTTATTATTCATTTATTTATTTATTTGTCAGAGAGAGAGAGAGAGAGAGAGAGAGAGAGAGAAAGCGCAAGCAGGCAGAGTGTCAGGCAGAGGCAGAGAGAGAAGCAGGCTCCCTGCTGAGTAAGGAGTTTAATGTAGGACTCGATCCCAGGACACTGGGATCATGATCTGAGCCGAAGGTGGTGGCTAAACCAATTGAGCCACCCAGATATCCTGGATTTTGCTTTTAAATCCATTTTGACATTTTGTGTCTTTTTTTTCAAAAGATTTTATTTATTTATTTGACAGAGAGAGATCACAAGTAGGCAGAGAGGCAGGCAGAGAGAGCGGGGAAAGCAGGCTCCCTGCTGAGCAGAGATCCCAATGTGGAGCTCAATCCCAGGACCCTGAGATCATGACCTGAGCTGAAGGCAAAATCTTACCCCAATGAGCCACCCACGTTCCCTACTTTGTGTCTTTTTTAATAAGATTTTTATTTAGTTGAGAGAAAGAGAGAGCAGGGTGAGGAGAAGGGGAGAGAGATGGGGAAGGAGAGGGAGAGAATTTCAAGCAGACTCCCCACTGGTCATGGAGCGTGATGCAGTGCTCAATCTTACAACCCTCAGACCATCACCTGAGCCAAAACCAAGATTCAGAAGTTTAACTGACTAAGTCACCATGGCACCCCCACCCTATGTCTTTTGACTGGAACATTTATTCCATTTACATTTAAACTAATTGTTGATATATATGTATTTATTTTCATTTTATTACTTGTTTGTCTTCTTTTTTTCTGGAGATTTTCTATGACCCTTTCTTATCTTTCTCACTTTTGGTCTCTTTTTTGAATTCAAAGAGTCCCCTTTAATATTTCTTGCAAAGCTGAATTAGTGGTCATGAACTCCTTTATTGTTTGTTTGTCTGGAAAACACTTTATCTCTCCTTCTATTCTGAATGATAACTTTGCTGTATAGAATATTTTTGGCTACAGAATTCTCCTATTCAGCACTTTGGATATATTATGGCATATTCTTCTGAACTGACACGTTTTGTGGAGAAATCTTTGGCAAGCCATATTATGGGATTTCCCTTATAAATTAAGGAATTTTTTGTTTTGCTGCTTTTGAGATTATTTAATCTCTTTATTTTGCAAATTTAATTACAATAGGTCTTGCTGTTGGCATGCTTTTTTGATTTTTGAAAAAAAATATATATGATAACATATAATGTATTACTTATTTCAGTGGTACAGGTCTGTTATTCATCAGTCTTATAAAAGTCACAGCACTCACCATTGCACATACCCTCCCAATGTCCATCACCCAGACACCCCATCCCTCCCACCCCACTCCCCTCCAGCAACCCTCAGTTTGTTTCCTGAGATTAAGAGTCTCTTACGGTTTGTCTCCCTCTCTGGTTTCATCTTGTTTCATTTTCCCTCCCTTCCCCTATGATCCTGTCTTATTTCCCAAATTCCTCATATCAGTGAGATCATATGATAATTGTTCTTCTCTGATTAATTAATTTCACTTAGTATAATACTTTCTAGTTCCATCCATGTCATTGCAAATGACAAGTCTTTTTGGGTTTTTGATGGCTGCATAGTATTCCATTGTATATATATATATATATATATATATATATATACCACTTCTTTATTCATTCATCTGTTGATGGATATCTAGGCTCTTTCCATAGTTTGGCTATTGTGGTCATGGCTTCTATGAACACTGAGGTGCACATGCCCCTTTAGATCACCACACTTGTATCTTTAGCGTAAATACCCAGTAGTGCAAGTGCTGGGTTGTGGGGTAGCTCTATTTTCAACTTTTTGAGGAACCTCCATACTGTTTTCCAGAGTGGCTGCACCAGCCTGCATTCCCACCAACAATGTAGGAGGGTTTCCCTTTCTCCACATCCTTGCCAACACCTGTTATTTCCAGAATGGTTAATTTGAGCCATTCTGACTGGTGTGAGGTGGTATTTCACTGTGGTTTTAATTTGTATTTCCCCAATGCCAAGGGAGGTTGAGCTCTTTTTCATGTGTCTGTTGGCCATTTGGATTTCTTATTTGCAGAAAGTTCTGTTCATGTCTTCTGCTGATTTATTGATTGGATTATATGTTCTTTGGGTATTGAGTTTGATGAGTTCTTTACAGATTTGGATACTAGCCTTCTATCTGATATATCATTTGCAAATATCTTCTCCCATTCTGTCAGTTGGCTTCTAGTTTTGTTGACTGTTTTCTTTGTTGTGCAAAAGCTTTTGATCTTATGAAGTCCCAGTAGTTCATTTTTGCCCTTGCTTCCCTAGCCTTTGGCAATGTTTCTAGGAAGAAGTTGCTGGGCTGAGGTCAAAGAGGTTGCTTCCTGTGCTTCCTGTCTCACATTGAGTGAGGTCTTTCATCCATTTTGAGTCTATTTCTGGTGTAAGAAAATAGTCAAGTTCCATTCTTCTGCATGTGGCTGCCCAATTTTCCCAACACCATTTGTTGAAGAGACTGTCTTTTTTTCCATTGAACATTCTTTCCTGCTTTGTGGGTATCTCAATGTGGTTTTGATTTGAATCTCCCTATGGCTAGTGATGATGAACATTTTTTCATGTGTCTGTTAGCCATTTTTATATCTTCTTTGGAGAAGTATCTGTTCATGTCTCCTGCCCTTTTTTTTTGATGTGATTATCTGTTTTTTGAGCGTTGACTTTGAGGAGTTCTTTATAGATCTTGGATCTCAGCCCTTTGTCTGTAGTGTCATTTGTGAATATCTTCTCCCATTCCGTGTGTTGTCTCTTTGTTTTGTTGACAGTTTCCTTTGCTGTGCAGAAGCTTTTCATCTTGATGAAGTCCTAAAAGTTCATTTTCACTTTTGTTTCCTTTGCCTTTGGACACATATCTTGAAAGAAGTTGCTGTGGCCAATGTTGAAGAGGTTACTGCCTATGTTCACCTCCAGGATTTTGATAGATTCCTGCTTCACATTGAGGTCCTTTATCCATTTCGAGTTTATTTTTGTGTATGGTCAAGTTTCATTCTACTATACATAGCTGTCCAATTTTCCCAGCACCATTTATTGAAGAGATTGTTGTTTTTCCACTGGGGATTTTTTCCTGCTTTGTCGAAGGTTATTTGACCATAGAGTTGTGGGTCCATATCTGAGCTCTCTACTCTGTTTCACTGGTCTATGTGTCTGTTTTTATGCCAGTACCATGTTGTCTTGGTGATCACAGCTTTGTAGTAAAGCTTGAAATCAGGCAACATGATGTCCCCAGTTTTGTTATTGTTTTTCAACATTTCCTTAGCAATTTGGGGTCTCTTCTGGTTGCATACAAAACTTAAGATTCTTTATTCCACCACTTTGAAAATGCCGTGGAATTTTGATCAGGATGGCATTGAAAGTATAGATTGCTCTGGGCAGTACAGACATTTTAACAATATTTACTCTTCTGATCCATGAGCATGGAATGCTTTTTCATCTTTTTGTGTCTTATTCAATTTCTTTCATGAGTGTTCTGTAGTTCCTCAAGTACATATTATTTACCTCTTTGGTTAGATTTGTTCCCAGGTATCTTATTTGTGCTTTAGTAGGTTTAGTTCCCAGGTTCTTGGTGCTATAGTAAATTGAATCAATTCTCTAATATCCCTTTCTATATTCTCATTCTTAGTGTATAGGAAAGCAACTTATTTCTGTGCATTGATTTTGTATCCTGCCACATTACTGAATTATTGTATGAATTTTAGTATTTTGGGAGTGGAGTTTTTTGGGTTTTCCACATAAAGTATCATGTCATCTGTGAAGAGAGAGAGTTTGACTTCTTCATTACCAATTTGAATACATTTTATTTCTTTTGTTTTCTGATTGCTGATGCTAATAGTTCTGCTACTATGTTGAACAACAGTGATGCGAATGAGTATCCTCATGGTGCTCCTGATCTCAAAGGGAAGGCTGTCTGCCTTTCCTCATTGAGAATTATATTTGCTGTGGGTTTCTTATAGATAGATTTTATGAAATTGAGGAATGTTCCCTCTATTCCTATACTCTGAAGAGTTTTAATCAGGAAAGGATGCTGTATCTTGTTAAATGCTTTTTCTGCATCAATTGAGAGGACCATGTGGTTCTTCTCTTTTCTCTTATTGATTTGTTCTATCACATTGATTGATTTGTGAATGTTGAACCACGCTTGCATACCAAGGATAAATCCCACCTGATCATGGTGAGTAATCTTTTTAATGTACTGTTGGATCTTATTAGTTAGGATCTTGTTGAGAATCTTGGCATCCATATTCATCAGGGATATTGGTCTGAAATTTTCTTTTTTGATGGGGTCTTTGCCTGGTTTGGGGATCATGTAATGCTGGCTTCATAGAATGAGTCTGATAGTTTTCTTTCTGCTTCTATTTTTTGAAACGGCTTCGGGAGAATAGGTATTATTTCTTCTTTGGCTGGTTGGTAGACCTCTCCAGGGAATCTGTCAGGTCCTGGGCTCTTATTTTTTGGGACGTTTTTGATCACTGCTTCGATCTCTTTACTAGGTGTTGGTCTATTCAGGTTGTCACTTTCTTCCTGTTTCACTCTTGGAAGTTTATAGGTTTCCAGGAATGCATCCATTTCTTCTAGGTTGCTTAACTTATTGGAATATAACTGTTTTTTTTTTTTAGATTTTATTTATTTTTTTGACAGACAGAGATCACAAGTAGGCAGAGAAACAGGCAGAGAGAGAGAGAGAGAGAGAGAGAGAGGAGGAAGCAGGTTCCCTGCTGAGCAGAGATCCCGATGCGGGGCTCGATCCCAAGACCCTGGGACCAGCTGAAGGCAGAGGCTTTAACCCACTGAGCCACCCAGGCGCCCCTGGCATATAACTGTTGATAACAATTTCTGATGATTATTTCTATTTCCTTGGTGTTAGTCATGATTTCTCCCTTTTCATTCATAATTGTATTAATTTGGGTCTTCTCTCTTTTCTTTTGGATTAGTTAGGCCAGTTGTTTATTGATCTTATTGTTTCTTTCAACAAACCAGCTTCTAGTTTCATTGATGTGTTCTACTGTATCTCTACTTTCTAACTCATTGATCTCTGCTCTATTCTTATTTCACTTCTTTTGCATGAGGTTGGCTTAATTTGTTGTTGATTCTCCAGTTCTTTAAGGTGTAAAGAGATATGGTGTATTCTGGATTTTTCAATTTTTTTGAATGAGTCTTGGATGCCTGTGCATTTCCCCCTTAGGACATCTTTGCCGTATCCCATACTTTTGGGACCGATGTGTCTTCATTCTATTCTCATTGGTTTCCATGAATTGTTTAAGTTCTTCTTTGATTTTCTGGTTGATCCAAAAATTCTTGAGCAGGTTGGTCTTAGCTTCCAGGTGTTTGAATTCCTTCCAGACCTTTTCTTGTGGTTGAGTTCCAGTTTCAAACCATTGTGTCTGAGTATATGCAGAGAATAATCTCAATCTTTTGGTATCAGTTGAGTCCTGATTTGTGACCCAGTATGTGGTCTATTTTGGAGAAAGTTCCATGTGCACTTGAGAAGAATGAGTATTCTGTTGTTTTATGGTGGAATGTTCTGTATATATCTATGTGGTCCATCTGGTCCAATGTGTCATTCAATGCTCTTGTTTCCTTATTGATTTTCTGCTTGGATGTTCTATTACTGAGAGTGGCATGTTAAGATCCCCTATTATTAATTTATTTACATCAATGTGACTGTTTTGATTAACAGTTGATTTATGTAGTTCGCTGCTCCCATATTGGGGGCATGAATATTTATAACTGTTAGATCCTCTTGGTGGATAGACCCTTTAAGAATGTTGTAGTGTCCATCTGCATCTCTGACTAAAGTCTTTAGTTTAAAATCTAATTTATCTGATATGATAATTGCTACTCCAGCCTTCTTTTGAGGCCCATTTGCATGAAAGATGCTTCTCCATCCCTTCACTTTCAGTTTGGATATATCTTTAGGTTCCAAATGTGTCTCTTGTAGACAGCATATGGACAGGTCCTGTCATTTTATCCAGTCTGCAACCCTGTGCCATTTTTATGGGAGCATTAAGGCCATTCACATTTAAAATGATTGTGGATGGTTAGCTCCATCTTATGGCAGAGAAGACAGGAATTACTGACGATGGCCTCTATTAGAGCATCAGATCAAATGCACTCCCCCTTACCTGACTTTGTGGGGGGGACAGGGGTCTCAGCAGGAAGCACAGCCCCCTCTCTCAGACAAGCCTGACTTGAGGGATACCAAAGTTGGGGTTGACAGGGTCAGGGGGTCACAGCTAGAGGATCCTGAGGGGTGTGGATGAGCTATGTCCAGTGCCAAAGCCCTGGTTGAGGCTCTGTCCATCCTGCAGCTTCCATGAGCAGCCAGTTTTCTTTGTAAAGGTCTCTCTTGCTCACACAAGATCAAGTGGTTCTTGCTGTTATCACTAAAACTACACCTGGATGAACACTTGTCTGTAACCCACTGACCTGCCATGTCCTTAGAGGTTCCTCCCTGAGAGGATGGGGTTCAGCCAGGAAGGACAGGGAGCAAACTCAGAGGAGTGGCCTGGCCTGCACCCCTCTGCTGGCCTGGAGCAGGGTCTGGTTGCTCTAGTTAGCATCTGAGTTATGGAGCACGAGTGGCTGGAGAGGCTGCAGCGTGTCACCAGACAGGGCATGGGGGAGGTGCGTTCCAGGACACAAGGCAGGGAAGCTTGTGGGAGGGAACATATGAGGAGGGTGTGATCAGGCTCTTCCATGCTCTATGGTCACACCCGATACCCGATGGCATCACTGACAGCTTGTCCTCCTCATGATTTCAGGTCTCATCTATAGAATCCGGGATCCCTCCTTTCCAAAGCAATGCTTCCCCTTGATAAAGAGAGCATAAAGGAGCCAGCAGGCTGTTCCCCAAAACTGTGGTTATATAAAGTGTGTTCCAGTATTGGTGCATGTAGGAATAATTCCTAAGGAAACACAGATTTATGGCACAGACATGTTGATCACTTACATTATGAGAACATATAATTGGAAATGGCTTACTTGTTCAACAGACGGGGCTGCTGAATGCTGTCACTGAGAATGCCCAAGGGGACAGCAACAACAGTGCCTGTCTACTGTGGGGACATCAGGGAGAACAAGAGTGCAGCCCTGGAATCTCCCCTGCCCCACTCTGTCACACACACGTGCACACACACACACACTACACTTCGAGGGAAAGGCAGGGAAGAAGGACACCATGTGTTACCTTATTACCTAACTTGTTAGCAATAAATGAGAATATTGAAAATATGATTTTAATATTTTATAATATGTGCATTAGAATAGTTGAAACATAAACTATCCAGGAAAATGAAAGAATTGAAAGGTGTCTCATGGACCCAGACATTTCTCTTGTGGTTTCTCCTTTTCAAGGCATTCTTATAAAAGGGAACCCTATCACAGATAATGAAAATAATTCATTTTTGGGCTTCCCGTGATCTTTGTTCTCTCGGGAACATTCCTATTATGTAATAAAATGTTATTTGTATGAAAAAATGATTATTGAAGGATACGTTTTTATTGACATTGTGTTACCTGTGAAGTCCTTGTTTCTTTTTTTTTTAAAGATTTTATTTTTTTTAAGCTTTATTTAAACATATAATGTAACCCCACCACCCTCTCCCAACCCCTCTCCCCCTCATCCCCCTCAGTTTGTTTTATGACATTAAGAGTCTCTTTTGGTTTGTCTCCCTCCCGATCCCATCTTGTTTCATTTTTTCTTTTCCTACCACCTTAACTCCCACCTCCCTTGCATCTCCACTTCCTCATATCAGGGAGATCATGTGATAGTTGTCTTTCTCCAGTTGAAGTCCTTGTTTCTATAGATTGTCTGTAAATTTCTGTTCTATGTCACTTTTGGGTTCTTTCTTCTTTTATAGATCCCCCTTAATATTTCTTCTAGTGTTAGCTTGATGGCCACATACTCTTTTAAACCTTGCCAGTCTTGGAAGCTTTTTATCTCTCCATGCATTTTGAATGTCAGTCTTGCTAAATAAAGTATTCTTAGCTGCATGTTCTTTTCATTTAGTGCCCTGAATATATCTTGCCAGCCCTGTCTTGTCAGGTTCTGTGGACAGGTCTGATGTTATTCTGAAGGACCTTCCTCTGTATATAAGGAATCTCTTTCCCCTAGGTGCCCTCAGAAGCTCTTATCTGAAATGATGATTTGTGAATTTCACAATTCAGTGTGTAGAGGTCTTTCTAGACTTGTTGATCTTGAGGGGTGCCCTTTCTGCCTCTAGGATATGAACACTTGTTCCATTCCCCAGATTAGGGAAATTTTCATCCAATATTTGTTCACCTATATCTTCTAGTCTTCTTTCTCCAGCCCATTAGGAATCCCATTAATTCTGATGTTGGCATGTTTCATGGCATCATTTATTTCTCTAATTCTGTTTTCATGGCTTCTAAGCTGTTTGTTCTAGGCCTCCTTCTGATTCTTCTTTTTTATCAGTTTATCCTCTAGATCACTAATTCTATCTTCTGCCTTGGTTACCCTAGCTGTTAGAATGTTTAGACTATAGTGCATCTCACTGATAGCATTTTTTTTTTACTTTATTTAAGCTTTATTTAAACATATGATGTAACCCCACCACCCTCACCCAACCCCTCTTCCCCCCACCCCCCTCAGTTTGTTTTATGACATTAAGAGTCTCTTTTGGTTTTTCTCCCTCCCGATCCCATCTTCTTTCATTTTTACTTTTCCTACCACCTTAACTCCCACCCCCGTTGCATCTCCACTTCCTCATATCAGGGAGATCATGTGGTAGTTGTCTTTCTCCAGTTGACTTATTTCGCTAAGCATAATACGCTCTAGTTCCATCCATGTCGTCGCAAATGGTAAGATTTCATTTCTTTATAGCAGCAATGTCCACAATAGCCAAGTTATGGAAAGAACCTAGATGTCCATCAACAGATGAATGGATAAAGAAGATGTGGTACATATATACGATGGAATACTATGCAGCCATCAAAAGAACTGATAGCATTTTTAACTTCTGCTATATTTTCTCTCACTTCTGCCCTCTGAGATTCTATGTTGTCACTAATGATTTTCTCCAACCTAGCTATTGCCTGTATAATTGTTACCCTGAATTCCCTTCCATTTGCTCTCACTTCTGCCCTCTGAGATTCTATGTTGTCACTAATGATTTTCTCCAACCTAGTTATTGCCTGTATAATTGTTACCCTGAATTCCCTTCCTGACATACTGTTTATGTCCATATCCAATAGTTTTGTGGGAGAGGTCACAGTTTCTGAACTTTCCTTCTGTTGGGTGTTCCTCCTCATAGTCATTTTAGTGAGAGGTGGTTGAGGAGATGTATAGTTGAATATATCAACCACGATCCAGGCAAGGTGCACCCAGGAGCTTAATATATTTTTTCCCCGATGTTGTGGTTTTACAGTTTTATGGGGACCCTGTGGTGGTTGTCCTCTTGTTCATTTGGCTTGTCTCCTGGGGGAGGGGCCTGCTGCATTGTTTTCCCATCAATCTTGCTTGGGTTGAGTTGCCCTGCCCCCTATCCAGGGTCTGGGTTCTGTGGAAACTTGTTTTTCAGGCTTTTGTCCTCTGGAGGTTTTAGTTCTTTGGCTGCTTTTGTGGCTTTTCAAGGGGTCAGACCATAAAAAGAATCTGTCTGCACCCAGACCTCTGCTTCAGAGAGAAGCCTTAGACTGTTCCCCTCTGGGCGGTCCAGAACACACAGACTCCCCCTCTGCAAACTCTGCTGAACAGCTTAACCTCCACAGGCAGTGTGCACTCCTAGTCACCATCCCAGTGGTCACCTGAGGCCTCCACTTGTCTCTGCATCCCTGTGCCACTAAAACTGTGAGCTATATTGGTCTGGGGAGCCCATTTCTGGGGGCTGCCTTTGCTCTCTGGAGTCCAGGCCCACACTGGGTGCACTCAGACACCATGGCTACACATCTCACAGAACATTGTAAGCTGAGGGGTCCCAGCCAGAGATTGTGCCAGGTTGTCTCCATCTCGGGCTGGGAGCACTGAAACACCTAGGCAGGTTGCAGAAGGCTACAGTCCTAGAGACTGTGGCTGTACCCATACTCAGCTCTCTCAGGCACAGGCAGGAGTGTGCCCAGCCTGAGTGGTGGTGCAAATAGTAGAAAGCAGGGTGGGGGTCCATGGACCATGGACTTGAGGCCCCCTGGACTCTCTCTGGCATGGGTGGTTGCTGGCAGTGACTGTCCTGGAAACGTGGGCTTAGGCCCATGCCCATGACTGCCCAATTCCACTAGATTTCCCTTAAGCTCTTTTGCTCTTTTTGGGTTCTTTTAACCTGACTCCAAGTTAATGCTGGTCCCCAATCACAGGGCTCTTTTGTGTAGGAGTATTACTTTCCAATGGATCACTTCTGGTGGCTCCCTCCCCCTTCTGTTTATCCTCTGGTATCAGTATGAGTGTTCCCACTCCACTTTACCTCTCCACTGATGTCTTCTGCCCCTGTAGAGATCCAGAAGTGCATACTGTTACATCTCAGGTTGATTTCATGGGTGTTCAGAGTGTTCTGGTAGACATTTTGCTCACTTTAGGGGACTGATTGAAACAGGGTCTCCTACTTCTCCACCATCTTGCCCTTTTTGCCCAGAATAATACTTTTTTGCTCCATCCATGTCTTTTCTTTTCTTTCCTTTTTTTTTCTTTTTACATATTTTATTTATTTTCTGAGAGAGTGAGTGAGAGAGAGAGAGAACATGAGCGGGGTTTGGAACAGAGGGACATGGAGAAACAGGCTTCCTGCTGAGCAGGGAATCCATCATGGGGCTAGATCCCAGGACTCTGGGATCATGACCTGAGCTGAAGGCAGACACTTAACTAACTGAGCCATCTAGGCACCCCTCCATCCGTGTCATTTCAAATGGCTAGATTTTCTTCTGTTCTCATAGCTGAATAACATTCAGCTGAATAACAAATCAATTTTCTTCTCAGACCTTAGGTTTGGGTGAAGCTTAGGGCCAGAAAAAGGCTTAGGGTTAGGGGTGGGACCTGGGTGAGGGTATATGCCCATTATCCAGCAGTTCAGAGACCTCTCTGAAGTTGAAGGCTCGGGTAAGTTTAAGGTCAGGGTTAGGTTTTATATTCGAGGACTAGGCTAAGTGTTTAAGTTAGGAAGTTATCCTAAGTATTTGAGAAAGGGAGTTATCTTTCCCTTTCAGGAGGGATAAGTTGAAGGTGAGAATTGTGGTTAATGTCAGGGTTCAGTTTAGGATTCAGTCAGGGGCCAGGCTGAGGGTTTGGTTTAGGATTATATTTTCACTCTGAATAAGACTCTAGCTCCATCCACGGCCTTGTAAATGTCAAGATTTCCTTCTGTTTTTCTTGTGTAATATTCCATTGGTTATATGGACCAAATCATTTTTGCCCTCAGACCTAGGGATAAGGTTCAGGTTAGGGCCAGAACAAGGATTAGGGCTAGGTTTAGGGCTCCAATGAATGTATTAACCTATTAGCTGGCAGTTCAGAGACCTCTCTGGAGAGATAAGTTGAAGGTTAATTTTTTGGTTAGGGTCAAGCTTAGGTTTAGGTTTCCAAGTCTGAGGATCAAGAGTGAGCCTGAATTTTTAGGTTACAATTAGCTTTCTATTCAGAATAATAAACTAGCTTTGTCCATGTTGTTGTAAATAGCAAGGTTTCCTTCTGTTTCCTGGCTGAGTAATATGTACGTTGTAAGTACAAAATTAGTTTTTCCTCATAGCCAGCATTTGGTTTTGAGCTAGGTCTGGGAGAAAGATTAGGGTTATGGTTAGGGTTCAGGTGATGCTATGTGACTCTTAGCCCACAGTTCAGAGACCTCTCAAGATGGATACCTTGAGGGCTAGTGTTATTGTTAAGGTGAGTGTTAGGTTTAGGTTTCAGTGCCAGGCAGAATGTTTGGGTTAAGAATAACTTTACTCAGAATAATACTCTCTAATGCCATCCATGTTATTGCAAATGGCACGATTCCCTTCTGTTTTCCTGGCTGAGTAATATTCACTCAGTTATAGGGACCAAACCAGTTTTTTCCTCAAACCTAGTGTTATGGTTCTAGTTAGGGCCACAAGAATGTTTAGGGTTATGGTTAGCTCCTGGATGAGAGCATGTGCTATTAACTGGCAGTTCATAGAACTCTCCTGAGGGATGAGTTGAGGGCTACTGTTGTGGTTAGTGTCAATTTTTGATTTAAAGCTCAGGGTCTAAGAGACATTTTCCAGACTGAAGGTTTGGGTTAATATTAGTTTTTTGCTCAGAATTATACTCTTTGGCTGCTTTTGTGGCTTTTCAGGGGATCAGACCAAGGAAAGAATCTGTCTACACCCAGACCTCTGCCTCAGAGAGAAGCCTCAGACTGTTCCCCTCTGGGCTGTCCAGAACACACAGACTCCCCCTCTGCAAACTCTGCTGAACATCTCAGCTTCCCACAGGCAATGCACACTCCTAGCCACCATTCCAGGGGTCACCTAAGGCCTCCGCTCGTCTCTGCGCCCCTGTGCCACTAAAAATGTGAGGTATATTGGTCTGGGAAGCCTGTTTTGGGGGGCTCCCTGAAATGGACCCTCAACTCTATGGTCAAATAATCCTTGACAAAGTAGGAAAAAATATACAGTGGCAAACAGTCTCTTCAATAAATGGTGCTGGAAAAATTGGACTGCTATGTGTAGAAGAATGAAACTTGACCATTATCTTACACCACACAAAAAGATAAATTTGAAATGGGTAAAAGACCTCAACATGAGGCAGGAATCCACCAAAATCCTAGAGGAGAACATAGGCAATAACCTCTTCGACATTGGCCACAGCAACTTCTTTCAGGGTATGTCTCCAAAGGCGAAGGAAACAAAAGCGAAAATAAACTTTTGGGACTTCATCAAGATAAAAAGCTTCTGCACAGCAAAGGAAGCAGTCAACAAAACAAAGAGGCAACCCGCAGAATGGGAGAAGATATTCACAAATGACACTATAGACAAAGGGCTCATATCCACGATCTATAATTAACTCAAACTCAACGCTCAAAAAACAGATAATCACATCAAAAAAATGGGCAGAAGACATGAACAGACATTTCTCCAATGAAGACATACAAATGGCCAGCAGACACATGAAAAAATGTTCATCATCACTAGCCATCATGGAGTTTAAAATCAAAACCACATTGAGATACCACCTTTCACCAGTTAGAATGGCCAAAATTAAGAAGAGAGTAAACAACATGTATTGGAGAGGGTGTGGAGAAAGGGGATCCCTCTTACACTGTTGGTGGGAATGCAAGTTGGTGCAGCCACTTTGAAAAACAATGTGGAGATTCCTTAAGAATTTAAAAATAGAGCTTCCCTATGACCCTGCAATTGCACTACTAGGTATTTACCCCAAAGATACAGATGTAGTGAAAAGAAGGGCTATCTGTAACCCAAATGTTCATAGCAGCAATGGCCACAGTTGCCAATCTGTGGAAAAAACCAAGATGTCCTTCAAAGGATGAATGGATAAAGAAGATATGGTCCATATATACTATGGAGTATTATGCCTCCATCAGAAAGGATGAATACCCAACTTTTGTATCAACATGGCTGGTACTGGAATAGATTATTCTGAGTGAAAGAAGTCAAGCAGAGAGAGTTAATTATCACATGGACATGGGGAGATGGAGAGGAGAAGTGAGTTGGGGGAAATTGGAGGGGAAGATGAACCATGAGAGACTCTGGCCTCTGAGAAACAATCTGAGAGTTTTGGAGGGAAGGGGATTGGGTGGTTGGTTGAGCCGGATGTTGGATATTATGGAGGGCACATATTGCATGGAGCACTGGGTGTGGTGCATAAATAATGAATTATTGAGCACTGAGAAGAAATTAAAAAAAATAAATAAAAATTTTAAAAAACTACATATATTTTTAAATATTTTATTTATTTATTTGACAGAGATCACAAGTAGGCAGAGAGGCAGGCAGAGAGAGGGGGAAGCAGGCTCCCTGCTGAGCAGAGAGCCCAATGTGGAGCTTGATCCCAGGACCCTGGGATCATGACGCGAGCCGAAGGCAGAGGCTTTAACCTATTGAGCCACCCAGGTGTCCCCAAAAAACTATATTTTTTTATTGTTTTAGCTCTTTTAATATTCAGAAAGAAAGAGACTAACTAGGAGGAGATACACCAATCTACGTAACAGCAGTTCTATTTCCTTGGATAATCAGATGAGCCATGTGCACTGCCAACATGACCCCCTTCTCTGCCTGCTCCCCTAAGTGGCTAGAGAAATCTAAAATGGCCAGGTAGCACAAGCTCAACTTCCACTTCTGTGGACCCATTACCACATCATCTGTTGGAAAACTCTATACCTTAAGTAAAATCTACAGCTCAGCAGAGCCCACTGTCATGGGGATTGGAAAGAGATGTCTTGAGTGTTTCTACCAATATCCCACTTTTATCTCCTGTTTCTCCCACCTAGTTGTCCTGTCTATGGGAGAGGCAGCCCCATGTATTTTTCTCTGAATTAGTTGAGTATGCTTCGCATTTTCATTTTGTCACCACTATTAACTGACCATTTTCACCTCTTTTTAATTTACTTTCTTAGTTGTTTCCCTTGGCTTTATGATATACAGCTTTAATTAATTTAAATCTACCTTCAAATGATATCATCCCTCTTCATCTGGAGTGAAAAGTTCCTATAACAGAGTATTCCCAATTCCCCTTTTGTATCCTTTGTCCTGTGGACACAAGAATGTGTTTCTCCAACTCAGCCAGATGTGAGTCTTCCCAAGAACACTTATCATCCTATGTCTACAGAACTGTTACTGTTATGTTTTAACAGCCATTGCTTCCCAAGGTTCTCAAATTATGTTTTAAATGTCATTTATGTCTGACATTGAGGGCATGTGAGGATTCAGAGAAAGAGGAGCTTCTGGCAGGTGTAGGTTGATAATATCATTCTGATGTCGCTGGACCCAGATGTGAATCAATAGATTAGAGAAAAGTACATTTTTGGGACGCCTGGGTGGCTCAGTTGGTTAAGCGGCTGCCTGGCTCAGGTCATGATCCCAGGGTCCTGGGATCGAGTCCCACATCGGGCTCCTTGCTCAGCAGGGAGTCTGCTTCTCCCTCTGCCTCTGCCTGCCACTCTGTCTGCCTGTGCTTGCTCCCGCTCTCTCTGACAAATAAATAAAATCTTAAAAAAGAGAAGAAAAGTACATTTTCATGAAGAAGGGAATGCAGGGATTATTAGAGGTACCTGTCAATAGATAGGGTTGGGAGGAAATTGCTCTATGGTTGGCCTCATTCTGGAGAAGACAGAATCTATGCCTGGGGCAAGTGTATTGGATGACTGATCAACATTACAGAGTCCTGTCAAAGTTAGAAGTTGCCAAAATGCACCCTCTTAATTTGTTCATATAGATCAAGTCAGCAAAGAATGAGATTGAACATACAGATGCAGATCGCTAACTGGGGTGCTGCTAGGGTCAGCAGTCAGAGTGTCCAGGTAGGGTGAGTCTTCTCCCCCACGAAGGAAAAATGGAAAGAGTCTGTGTGTTGGTGATAGTGTCCCTGGCTTAAATGTTCCAAGCGTCTCTCCTTGTTTTCTGGTGCCCTTATCAGGGTGCATGAGAAGAGCTCCTTCACTTTTGCTGTGTGGGGACCAGATAACTATTATATTATTTTAATATTTGTCCTACAGTGGACATGCTTCTTTGTATGTCATGGGGCAAAAAGATATTAAGACTGGTAACTGTGTCCCCTGATGATTATCATGCTCCAAACAGATGATAGCATTCTTGGGATGGGAAAACCTCTTCAGCTCTGTGGCAGTCTGTATGCGATGATACCTGCAGGTGTATGTTATAGAATAAAATAGCTAAGTCTTGTGATCCCTGAAAGAATTTCAGAGAACATAAGTTTAGGTGATTAGAATTTTGCCATTGTGATCTCATTAGAGAACTTCGGACTTGAAATGGATTTGCAAGCACTCTCCCCTAATTCAGGAGGTGTGACTGAAGGATTTCCTTAGGAACTCAAAGGCTTAGGTTTTATTATCAGCATAAATGTGTGTGAACATGCACATGCACATCCATGTGGATCTATGTGTGAGGAGTGGATGAGGGTGAGGTGATCGCAATGATTCTAATCTGAGTTGGGTGTGACAGCTGTTATAAATCACATTTATTAAAAATCTTCACTTGGTGATATTTTACCTTCTTTATCCCCAAAATCTTCTCAGTGCTACAGGGGAAACATATAATTATCCCCACTTCTCATCATAAAACCTGGATTTTAGAGAGATTTGAAACTATCATATGGTTTCACTCATATGTGGAATTTAATAAACAAACAATCATAGGGGAAGGGAAGGAAAAATAAAATAGAATCAGAGAGGGGGAAAAACCATAAGAGACTCTTAACTATTGAAAACAAATTGAGGGCTGCTGGGGGGGAGAGGTGGGTAGGGGGATGGAGTAACTGGGTGAGGAACATTAAGGAGGGCATGTAGTGTACTGAGCACTGGGTGTTGTATGCAGTGAATGGATAACTGAACTCTACATCTGAAACTAATGATGCACTGTATCTTAACTTATTAAATTTAAGTAAAATAAGTTTTAAAAAAAGCTCTCAGAAGATCACACAGTTAGTAACACAGGGGAGATGAGACTCAAAGCTATAACCTGACTGTTTTCACCAAAGCCAGTGGCTCTCTGGATTGTTCTTGGAACACCAGCCCAACCATCTCTTGATCACTTTACCCATTACAAATGTCTTAATCTTTCCCCCTTGTCACTTCTAACTCTATGCTTTTCTGGATGTTGTGGTGGAGTACAAAGAGAAATTGCAGAGGAAGCCCCTGTCTTTATGAATAGGCATTTAATTAAGGGAGAAACCTGCTGATCATGGATGTGTTAGAAGACATTTAAAGGATCCCATTAGTGTCTCAGAAGCCATCCCTTCATGGAGCAGATGGTAGGGGACTAGACATGGTCTAGATGTAGTGGACATGGTAATGTGACTAGTAATGTGACCACTCTGACCCCTACCTATTTTACTAGATATAGATCCTTGGTCTTCTAAGGCAATATAAATATTAACATTGGTAATAGTAATGAGAAACTAACATTACTGGGTACTTACCATGTGCTGGGAACACTAACACCTTGATTAATTTAATCTCACAGCAACTTCATGTGGTAGGTCCTAATATAATCCTCACTTTATAGCAGTGATTCTGAGGACTAAAGATGGTGAAACACAGGTTTATCTAACTCTAATGTCTGCAGGTATGACCATTTAACTGTACTGCATCTCTACCATGTTGTAGATGCCTCTAGAACACTATCAGCACTGACAGAATCTAGGACTCTGAATCCTAGCTGAATTTATGGTCCCTGAAATAGTTGTCACCATCACAAAGCATGGCCTCAGGCTTCTATTTATTGTGAAAATTTCACAAAGACTTTTATACCACAAATACTTTTGTAGACACTTCACAACCTTCTCTTAGTTCATCCATCTAGCCATCCTGTCTTTCCATCCATCTGTGCCCATACATATGAAATCATGATTCTGTCCCTCCATATATCCAAGAAATGTTTTGAGAACCTCCATAGGCAAAGAACTGAATAAAACCTCACAGCCTATCAAAAAGTTTTGGCACCTACCTGTGAGACAGGGCAAGGGATCCTCTGAGAAGACCTTCCTAATTTCAAAACTCTGGCTTTCTGTTGTCTTTTCTGGGCCTGATTGTCTCCTTTGGGAATTATGTGACATGTTTAGCAGCAGCTCATAGAAAAAAGGCTTTTGATGTAACCATGTTTTATATATATCTTTCCAGCTGCTAAATCACTGAATTATCTCTATGGCCAAGAGCAAAACACTACAAAATACTCAAATGGCCTAGGAGCACTTCATAAGTGGATCTTGAATCGTGCTTTCCACCTCACAAACATCCCAGAGCAATTCATTTCAATTTGAAGATGTACATTATTTTGGGGCCAAGTGTCCATATGTTAGTTAAACTTCCCCTTGTGTTGTAAAACCACATCTCTGTCCATCTACATCCATTCTTTTATATATCTGTAGGTATTTATTCAATGTACACTTACTTGACTTCTGATTTGTCTGGATCATGTTATAAACCCATAGCACATCAGTTTGATGAAGACAAAGATAGCTATAATTAAACCACAAGGTCACACATAACATGACAAGAACGAGGCTCTCCATTTTCCCTCTCATATGAATTGTGCTGAGTACTCACTGGGGGCTGGAGCTTAGGAAGTTCTATAATATAGCTGTAGCTTACAAGCAGAGCCCAAGTTTGCAGTGTTACTGGGTGCATGGCTGTCTTGGTCTGTGTTTCCCACTCAGAAGGGAGAGATGGCCTATTTCTGCTCTGTGGAAGTGTTGGCCATGTAGCTGATTCTTAGGTGTATCTGAAAACACATCCCATGCTTTGGACTCTGTCCAACTGAAATAAATATGAAAGACCCCACCAAGATATTTTCTCCATGCAGAAGTCAAGCAAGACCAGTGGGATCTCCTATTAGAGCCCTCCATGTAGATTTTTGTCAAGATGCTCTGGCATGTAGGATCCCTAAGAAGATGTATAATTTCTGGAATAATTTCCAACTCTGCATCCTTGTCCCAAGGCAGATCTTCCCATATAGGCAGACTTCTTGGAAGGGATACCTCTCCTCTCTTGAAATGGACTTTTCGAATCAAGTGCCTCGCATTGAATCTGAAAAGCTATGTCAAAGAAGCAAGAAACACCAAACTGTGACATTGTGAGAATATTCTCTTATTTGCCATCTCTATGATTATCAGTGCCCCAGAATTGCTGCAGGATTCCTGTGAAAGAAGGTCTTGCTAGATTCATTCTTCTCCCTGATAAGTGTCCTCATTCTCACATATCTTTAGGTAGATGAGGGTATCTTCTGATGGAAGCTGGAAATGTATTCATTTTCCCTTGTTGAACATGTCCTAAAACTTGACTACTATATATCTCTTGCTGTCTCCTGAACATTTCTGGTGAACTGTGGAACCAATCTCAAGTACTGATGGGTCAAGGATATTGGGAAAATAGACTGGAGATACAGGCCTAGAAGTCCATGGCGTGTGTGTGTGTGTGTGTGTGTGTGTGTGAGAGAGAGAGAGAGAGAGAGAGAGAGAGAGAGAGAGACAGGGAGACAGAGACATAGAGAGAGACAGAGAGCCAGAGTGAGAGAGAGACAGAGAGACTTGGAGAAAGAGATTTGGAGAGAAAAAGAATTTTGAGCCTCATGAGGAGAACTGGGGCTCATTTCTGAGGGTGTATACTGACAAAAATTATAGTAGCAGATTAAATTAAATGATGTTTGGAGATGTCCAGAATGTCATACCTTAGCACAATGGCTAAAGAAATTCCAGGGGCCAGGCGGCAAGATTATAGCAGGCCAAGAAGGAGGCTGAGACCTTTGGTGGAGTGTTGGTGCCAGCTGAATTCAATTCACTCTGGGAAATTGCAAGCTTCTACAACCATAGCTATCTAATGGAGGATCTGTCCATGCTTTTTTCTCCCTAAAGTGTCCTAAATGGAAAAGCAACCTAGGGAAATAACTTCTGGGTTTCAGAAGCTGTGTTTCAGGATATTCCCAATATCTGAGCTGCCTCAAGCCATCAAAGACACAAGGACACAGAGATGTTCTATTGCAGTTACTTTTAAAAGAACATCTAGGGGTTCCTTGGTGGTTCAGTTGGTTGGGCATTTGATTCTTGACTTCAGCTCAGATCATGATCTTAGGGTCGTGGGATCAAGCCCTGCATTAAGTCCCATGTGGAGCTCCATGCACAGCATGGAATCTGCTTGAGATTCTCTCTCCCTCTCTCTGCCTCTGCCCCTCTCTACTGCATGCATGCTCTCTCTCTCTCAAAATAAACAAATAAAATCTTTTAAAAAATGGTATGGAATTTGTCTCATTCTCCACACATAAATATTCCTTTTGTTGTGTGGGACCTGTCTACCTTCACATCCTTAACTTCTCCCCTTGTTTCCTCCATATCTAACTCCTACTTGAGGCAGTCTGAGATACTGTGATCATCTAGGCAGGCAGATAATAATAAACTTGACCTAACATCAGAAATACTGTAAAATAAAATCAAGAGAGGCAACATGAAGTGACTGATTGTGGTTCTCAACTTCACCTGTATATCACAACCTCCCATTGAATGTTTTATTTATTTTTATGTGTAGGTATGTATATTTTTTACACAAATTTTCATAGTGCCTTTATTTGTAATATCAAAAGAAAAAGAAAAGAAAAGAAAAAGAGATCTCATATGTCCTTTGGTGGGTGAATGAGTTAACAAACTATTGAACATTTACCATGGAATATGACCCAGAAGTTAAAATGAATGACTTATTGATACACAGAACAATCTAGATGCCTTGCCAGGGAATAATGCTGAGTGAAAAGAGCCAGATCCAAAAGGTTACATACTGTATGGTTTAATTGATATAGCAGTCTCATAATGACAACATTATTAAAATGGCAAAGAGATTAGTGGTTGCCAGGTATTAGGAATGGGGGTTGGTGTCTGGGAGGAAGTGCTTGTGATTATAAAAGGGCAACAGGAAGAATCCTTGTGGTGATGGAACAGTTCAGTACCCTGGCTGTGGTGGTGGATACATGAACCTAAGTATGTGATTAAATTACATAGAACTACCTCCCCTTCCCCCCTCCCACATACACACAAGTACAAGTAAAGCTGGGAAAATGTAAATAAGATTGGTGAATCATATTAATACTAGTATCTTAGTTGTATTACAGTTTCTAAAATATTACCCCTGTAAACTCTGCATATAGGGTACCCAAGATCTCTCTGTATACTCCATTATAACTTCATGTGAATCTGCAATTATCTCAACAAAGATTTCAGTGAAAATATATTATAAGCAGTGACCAATAAGCTTATTTGTAAAACAAAATCTGAAAATTAAAACAAATGGGAGAAAACCTGTCACTCAGTGGGGCAAGTGGTAGAACTCCCAGGCCACTTCAAGTGTATTGGCAATTTCTGCTCAAAGTAACATGTAAAGAAGCTTTATCTAAGATCCTATCCTCAGAACAAGTGCTATGTATTGCCACCCACCCCATGAAGAGTGCATTTTTTAACAATGACCATGTGGCATTGTAACATCTGGGTTTGGGGAGAGGATTCTGAGGCAGTGGGGTCTGTTTAGTGCTTTTCAAATCCCACCATTGAAGGTCACTTCCTATAAGTCCAATTGGGGTCCCCTTAGTGCCCAGGCTTCTATACTAGCAGGCTCCTTAAGGCATAAAACCATGGCTGATCTAATAGTAGACGGCATTCAGTAGACATGTCCTAGTGGCCAGGCCTTGTGTTAAGCGATTTATGTAAATTAACTTACTTCATACTCATTGCAGCCCCATTGTTCACTTTCAAAAATCAGTCTTTTTTTGTGCCCAAATGTCTTAATCCTGGTCCCTTAAGTGTTCTGAATGCCCAATAGGTCCTTGGCTGATGATACCTCCTCCTTCCTAGAGTAGTTCAGTAGGAGTGGGCTCTAATCATCCCTTCCCCTCATCCACTGGGTATTCTAAAAGACAGAATTTCTTGGGGACCTATCACTGGAGATCCTGACTTAGTGGTCTGGAATGTCATCCAGGCATGGACTTAATTAATTAATTTATTATAATTTTTATTTTATTTAAATTTAATTAATATATAGTGTATTATTAGTTTGAGATAGAGTTCAGTGATCCACCAGTTGTATATAACACCCAGTGCTCATTACATCAAGTGCCCTCTTTACCCGATTCCCCACCTACCTCTCCTCCAGCAACCCTCAGTTTGTTTCTTATAGTTAAGAGTCTCTTATGGCTTGTTTCTGTCTCTGATTTTGTCTTATTTTATTTTTCCTTCTCTTTTCCTATGACTGCTTTTTTTCTTAAATTCTACATATAAGTGAAATCATATGATAATTGTCTTTCTCTGACTGACTCATTTTTTTTAGTCTAAAAAATGTTTTCTTTATTTCTGTATGCAGATATAAATTTTTTTATTTTTTATTTTTATATAAACATATAATGTAACCCCACCATCCTCTCCCAACACCCCTCCCCCTCACCCCCTTCAGTTTGTTTTATCGCATTAAGAGTCTTTTATTTATTTATTTATTTATTTTAGATTTTTATTTATTTGACAGACAGAGATTACAAGTAGGCAGAGAGGCAGGTAGAGAGAGAGGGTGAGGAAGCAGGCTCCCCGCTGAGCAGAGAGCTTGATGCGGGCCTAGATCCCAGGACCCTGAGATCATGACCTGAGCCAAAGGCAGAGGCTTAACCCACTGAGCCACCCAGGTGCCCCTTAAGAGTCTCTTTCAAACTCCACGTATGAAAGCAGATATGGGCAGTTGTGGAAACAGCTCTACTTCAGAACCAATGGCAGGGGGCAAGTGCTGGAGAGCTGGGACAAGTAAAAGATAATTTTACTCTCAAAGGAAAAGATGGTGAGGGGGCTTAGATTAGAGTGGCAGCTTCCACTTACCAGAATTATTCTACTATTTCCACACTAAAGGTCATTTAAGTTTTTCACAGAAGACTTGCAGAAAATCCACTTGTTCTGTCTCCTCTTTGGCAGACATTGTGCCCATGGGAAGAACACACTGCTCCCTTGATTCTGTTCATGATGTCATGCTTTGGAAGATGGAATACAGCCAAAATGGATGAGATTGATTTCAAACTCCTCTTTCTTTATTGGGAACCCATGTGTTTCTTAGTTCTGATCACAAGCTTACTTTAGAGGTTTCTACTCTTTAATCTCCCATTAGTAGCTCTTGACCTCTGTATTTTAAGGTGGTTATTAAAAAACAGCAGCAGCAGCAGCAGCTTTCCATAATGCATATAAGGAAAGATTTTCAAGAGACTGAATGAAGATGATAGACTGAATCTCTCTCTCTCTCTCTCTCTCTCTCTCTGTGCGTGTGAGAGAGAGAGAAATCTTAATTGTATCAAAAAATAAAAGGGTTAATTGTATCAGAAAATAACATGTATCAGGCTAAATAAAATATGAAGAATTCCTGAACATCAGAATGCTCCATAAATAAGATTTTTAAAAAGCAATCACTCTCCAATCCCTGTAAAGGAGTTGAGTTGCACAACAGGGAATAAAGAAAGAGGGACTGGGGACACAGTTGTCTTCCTGGTTGGGGCGTAGGGGTAGGATCAGGAGTCAGAACAGTGAGGCAAGGAATTCCCTCACTCCAGAGGAGGAAGCAAAGTGCTCTGCCCACAGCATGAGTTCCTGAATGTTGATACTGAGGTACTTGACTTAGTAGCCCAGAAGTTGCTCCTTGTTGTCTAGTCCCCCTTGTGGGGTGAGTGTGAACTGCACTCCCATGCCTGCTATAAGAGACAAATACCAATGTGTTGGTATTTTGTATTTTGAATTTACATGACATAGTTGATTAGATATATTTTTTCTGTAGAATTAAGCAAGAGATAAATCATGCTTGGTCATAACATTTTGACGATGGTATAATAAGTTCTTCCCTGTGGCAGTATACTTTTTTTTTAAAGGTTTGATTACATTTTCTTTTTTTTTAAATTTTTTAATTTTTATATAAACATATAATGTAACCCCACCACCCTCTCCCAACACCCCTCCCCCCCAGTTAGTACTTGAATGGGAGGCAGTATACTTTTTAAAAAAATGTTTTTTATTATGTTCAGTTAGCCACCATATAATGCATCATAAATTTTTGTTGTAGTGTTCAACAATTCATTAGTTGCTTTTGATGCAATGTGCGGAGTTACTTTCTAGAATGGGCTTCAAATATATAAGCAATAGATTCTATTCTTGGAATCTCATCGCAGAACTTAGGACTTTAAAAGACATCACAAAGTCTGTTTACAAAATCAAAGGTAAGTGAGGAAAGAAAAGGATTGCCATGGTTGTGGCAAAGACTCAAGATTGAGCTAGAAATTCAGAGTAATGTTAAGCAAGTGTGGAAAAAGTGGTGGGGGATTTGATCATAATAACTAAGTTGTACCAATTGCATCATGTGTGTCCATCAGTGTGTTAGTTATTTCAACTGTTTGATCCCAGTTAATTGCCCATAAAACCCACATAATATTGCTTGCATCACTATCTTCAATTTACAAAAGACTTGGAAGGGAATCAAACTCAGACAACTCTGAACTTGGCACATTTTTTTTAAATTAACATATAATGTATTATTAGCCCCAGGGGTACAGGTCTGTGAATTGCCAGGTTTACACACTTGACAGCACTCACCATAGCACATACACTCCCCAATGTCCATAACCCAACCACCCTCTCCATAACCCCCTTCCCCCAGCAACCCTCAGTTTGTTTTGTGAGATTAAGAGTCTCTTATGGTTTGTCTCCCTCCTGATCCCAGCTTGTTTCATTTATTCTTTTCCTAACCCCCAAACCCCCCATGTTGCTTCTGAACTTCCTCATATCAGGGAGATCATATGATAGTTGTCTTTCTCCCATTGACTTATTTCGCTAAGCATAATACCTTCTAGTTCCATCCACATCATTGCAAATGGCAAGATTTTATTTCTTTTGATGGCTGCATAGTATTCCATTGTGTATATATACCACTTCTTCTTTATCCATTCATCTGTTGATGGACATCTAGGTTCTTTCCATAGTTTGGCTATTGTGGACATTGCTGCTATAAACATTTGGGTGCACATGCCCCTTCGGATCACTACATTTGTATCTTTAGGGTAAATACCCAGTAGTGCAATTGCTGGGTCATAGGGTAGCTCTATTTTCAACTTTTTGAGGAACCTCCATGCTGTTTTCCAGAGTGGTTGCACCAGCTTGCATTCCCACCAACAGTGTAGGAGGGTTCCCCTTTCTCCACATCCTCGCCAGCATCTGTCATTTCCTGACTTGTTCATTTTAGCCATTCTGACTGGTGTGAGGTGGTAACTCATTGTGGTTTTGATTTGTATTTCCTTGATGCCAAGTGATGTGGAGCACTTTTTCATGTGTCTGTTGGCCATCTGGATGTCTTCTTTGCAGAAATGTCTGTTCATGTCCTCTGCCCATTTCTTGATTGGATTATTTGTTCTTTGGGTGTTGAGTTTGCTAAGCTCTTTGTAGATTTTAGATACTAGCCCTTTATCTGATATGTCGTTTGCAAATATCTTTTCCCACTCTGTCAGTTGTCTTTTGGTTTTGTTGACTGTTTCCTTTGCTGTGCAAAAGCTTTTGATCTTGATGAAGTCCCAATAGTTCATTTTTTCCCTTGCTTCCCTTGCCTTTGGCGTTGTTCCTAGGAAGAAGTTGCTGCGGCTGAGGTCGAAGAGGTTGCTGCCTGTGTTCTCCTCAAGGATTTTGATGGATTCCTTTCTCACGTTGAGGTCCTTCATCCATTTTGAGTCTATTTTCGTGTGTGGTGTAAGGAAATGGTCCAATTTCATTTTTCTGCATGTGGCTGTCCAATTTTCCCAACACCATTTGTTGAAGAGGCTGTCTTTTTTCCATTGGATATTCTTTCCTGCTTTGTCGAAGATTAGTTGACCATAGAGTTGAGGGTCTATTTCTGGGCTCTCTATTCTGTTCCATTGATCTATGTGTCTGAT
>RCUC01088084.1:0-34316 GCA_003697995.1 Taxidea taxus jeffersonii | reverse complement strand
TGGAAAACTAGTTCTATGAATGAAAGCAGCATGTGCCCAAATGTATTAAACTCAAGATTCGTGCCAGGAGAATGGAGTTTGAAGGTACATTAAGACAAAAAGAGAGACTTCCATGTGCAAGGACCATGGAGATCACCTTTTCTTCCTAAGGACAAGAGAAAGTCTGAAGACACTGAAAAATCAACTGCTCTTATGGGATCCACAGGAAAGTGGAGGACACAGGGAAACCATGGCCCTCAGGAGACAGAAAAGGGAACACAGAGAAACGAGCTTTCCTGGAGCACACACTCTCTAGCAGAACACACCATTTTCTCAAGCTCACGTGCAACATTCAGCAAAGGGACCACATTCTTAACCGTAAAACACACCTGAACACATTTAAAGGAGTAGACTCAATACAACAGCTGCTCTCAGACCTCTATGAAATTAAACTAGAGATCAACAACAAGGAGAAATCTTGAGCTGGTATTTAAAAATATACTTCTGAATGACACAATGGTCAAAGAAGCAGTTTCAAGAGAAACTTCAAAAATTTTTAACCAATTGAGATGGAACTGTACCTTGACCAACATTTATGGAAAGGTAGGACTTGGGGGAATTGATAGTACTGAAAGTCGTGTGTCAGAAAATCAGAGAGACATAAAGTGCCTAGGCTTCCTTCTTAGAAAACAAGGCAAGAGTGTAGTGTCATAGAAAGCAAGCAAGAGAGAAAAATAATATTATTGCAGAAATGAAACACGGGAAATTCTCAGACCAAATCCACTAAACCAAGCCACAAGTTCGTTCCTTGTAAATATCAGTGAAATGGATAAAGCTCTAGCCTGAAGAAAAATGAAGGAGTAAGAAAAGACGTACATTAACATCGGACAAAAGAGGAGTCGTCACTACAGATCCTATGGAGGTTGAAAGGATTCAAAAGTAATACTGGGTATTTACACCCCAAAGATACAGATGTAGGGAAAAGAAGGGCCATCTGTACCCCAACGTTCATAGCAGCAATGGCCACAATTGCCCAACTGTGCAAATAGCCAAGATGTTCTTCAACAGACGAATAGATAAAGAAGATATGGTCCATATATATAATGGAAGATTATGCCTCCATCAAAAAGGATGAATACCCAACTTTGTATCAACAAGGACAGGACTGGAGGAGATCATGGTGAGAGAAACAAGTCAAGCAGAGATGAACCATGAGAGACTATGGACTCTGAAAAACAATCTGAGGGTTTTGGAGGGGCGGGGGGGTGGGAGGTTGGGTGAGCCTGGTGGTGGATATTATGAAAGGCATGTATTGCATGGAGCACTGGGTGTGGTGCATAAACAATGAATTCTGGAACACTGAAAAGAAATTTTAAAAATTGTTTAAAAGAGGATGAATACCCAACTTTGGAGACTACCCAACATGGGCAAGATTGGAAGAGATTATGCTGAGAGAAATAAGTCAAGGAATGTCAATTGTCATATGGTTTCACTTACTTGTGGAGCATAAGGAATAACATGGAGGACATTAGGAAAAGGAAAGGAAAAGTAAATTGGGGGAAATCAGAGGGGGAGACAAACCATGAGAGACTGTGGACTCTGAGATACAAACAGGGTTTTAGAGGGGAGGGGCATGGGAGTTAGGTGAGCTTGGTGATGGGTATTATGGAGGGCAGTATTTCCTGGACCAGTGGGTATGGTGCAAAAACAATGAATTTTGGAACAATGAAAAAATAAAATTAAATTAAAAAAATAAAGTAATACATGGAAAAATCCTAGGATACCTTAAAGAAAAAAGGCCAATTCCTTCCAAAACAGACACTCTCAAAACCCACACAAGGGAAATATATTGTTTAAATAGGCGTGTATCAAAGACATTGAATAGATAGGTCATTTCCCAGAAAGGAGGTGCCAGCCCCAGATGGTTGGACTGGTGAATTCTGTCAAATCTAACAAAGCATAACAGTTTTGCTGTGTAGAATCCAGCCATCTCGCTCTTAAATATTTATCCAGTTGAGCTGAAAAATTATGTTCCTATGAAAACCGGCCCAGGAGTGCTTCTATCAGCTTTCTTTAGGGAACACCACAACTAGAGGCAACTAGGTTGTCCTTCATAGGGTGAATGGGTAAACAGCCAACAATACCCCCATACAATGAAATAGGATTCTGTAACAAAAAGAGCTGAGCTTTTGGGGCATGTAGTTGGCTCACTCAGTTAAGCACCCAACTCTTGATTTTGGCTCAGGTCATGATCTCAGGGTCAGGATATCCAGCCCTGCATCAGGCAAGCTCCATGCTGAGGAGGAGCCTGCTGAAGTTTCCCTCTCCTTCCTCTGCCCATCCCCCACACTTTCCCTCTTTCTCTATCTAAAACAATAATAAAAAGAACAGAAAAATAATTCATCTGTCAAGTCACAGAAAGATATCAATGAATGGTAACTGTATAGAGAGATGGGAAAGCAGTCCGTGTAGAAAAGCAACATGGCTTATGGTTCCAACTCTATAATATTCTGGAAAAAGGAAATCTAGAGCGATGACAAAAGATCAGTGATTGCTCAGATTTCTAGAGCAAGTGCAAAGGCATTCCTAGGTGAAGCACTGGATTTTTATGGCAGTGAAACTACCCAGCAAATGGTGGATACAGAACTTCACACATTTGTCAAAACCCATACTACTGCACAACACAGAGCAGACCTTAATAGCTACGGTGGACTTCAGTGAATAATATCTCTAGACTAGTTTGTTATTTGTGATGAATGTTCCACAACGATGAAGGTTTTGATACGTGTGGAAATAGGGCACTGTGGGATAAGGGTGATAAGGGAAATTTTTTAGATTATCTCTTCACTTGTTATGATACTCTAAACCTATTCTAAGTAATAAAGTCTATTGATTAAAAATTACTAAGAGATCTATTTGCTAATATGTAACAACACACTCACATCCAGATGTTAGCATCACTAGACCTACCATTAACGTGACCAAACTTGAGTTGCAAATGCAATTTTACTCCTGTGGTTCTAAACTAATGAGGGACCAGCGGAATTAAAAATTTCACAAGAATAATATGGCTTGGTATCTTTGTCTGAAGTATGGGACACGGACAAAATAGTATAATGATACACCTTCTTTTTTTCCTTTTCCTTCCCTTTTTTCTTTTTTCTTTTCTTTTTTTTTTTTTTTTTTTAGCAACAAAGAGAGAGTGTGAGCCGGGGAAGGGCATAGGAAATTGGAGAGAGAAGCTTAAGCAGCTCCATACCCACCATGCAGCCCCACATGGGGCTCGAGCTCATGCCCCCGACATCATGACTTGAGAAAAATCAAGAGTTGGACACCACCCAGGTGCTCCTAGAATAATTATTCTTGAATCCACTTCATGAATAAATTCCTATGGTACCTTCATTGGATTTTTCCGAGGGTTCTATTTTTATACAACGTCTCCATCGTTGGGCCCATATCTGGGGGTGGAATACAAAATGTCTTGAAGACTTCACCATTATATCGGTCACCCTGGTTGTGGATCCTGGAAAATGCACCACAATAGAAAGTGCTGTTGACATCTTGCTATCAGTAGACCATAGAAAAATGAGTGATAACTGATCAGAGTTCCAACTTTGGATCCCACTGTTCATCATTTGCCTAGCAAAGCCACCCGCATCAGAGTGGGCTTTAGGAAGGTCTTAGAGTTCATCTATCCTTAAAATACCCAACAGAGAATGTAAACTGATGCAGTCACTATGAAAAACAATATGGAACTTGCTCAAAAAATGTACAAAAGAACTACCATTTGATCCAGCAATCCCACTGTTGGATAATAAATCGAAATGAACTGAAGTCCGGCTTTCAGAGAGATCTCTGCCTATCTACTGCAGTACTAGTCACAAAAGCCAAGTTCCAGAAACAACTTCATGTCCACTGATGAACAAATGGACAAAGAAAATGTGGTCTATCCATACAATGGGATAATTTTCCACCTGCAAAGGAAGGAAATGTCAACATTTGTGACAACCTGGATGGCCCTGGAGGACATCGTCTTAAGTGATATCAAGCCAGACCTAGTGAGACCAATATGGCATCATGTCACTTATATGTGGCACCTAAAATAGTCCAATATGTAGAAGCAGAGAATAGAATAGGGGGTGGGAGGAGGAGCAAAGAGGGAAATGTTGATGATACAGTGCAAAGGTTCAGTGATACAAAAGAAATGAGTTCCTTGCCATATGGAGCCTGGGATTAACCACACTGTACTCCAGTCTTGAAAATCAGTAAAATGTTGGAATGTAGGTTAAGTGTAGCTTAAGTGTCCTTTACTACCAACAGAAAAGATGGAGAAAAGCTCTAGGAGACACTGCGTAGGCAAATACTTTGGATGCGTGAGACCATAGAGGAAGACAGAACAACATTGTCATTGAGAGCGTGGGGTTGGTGACTTGCCAAGTGTGACCATACTAAGGAGTGGGAAATCTGGGACAGGAATGGAGTTGAATCCTTGGGGAGAGAGGTCCTCAAATACCGGAGATCTTCCCAGGGCACCTGAGATCATGCCCTGCAGCCCTGAACCAGGGCTCCCTCAGTTCAGTTTCATTCTCAAATCCTCCTGCCCCAAGTGGGAGTGGGGGAGACACTGGATGCCCTGGAGGGAGTGTGGGAGACACTTGATGCCCTGGAGGAGGTGCCTGAGCCATCGGAAGAGTCCAAATCCTAACTGAGCCTCTCACCCTAGGTTTCAATCCCAGACCCAGAACACAGTGCACATGGCCCCATGAGAAACCCCTCTGAAGAGCCAGGGGAAACCAAGGGCCAGCCACCCACAGCTGTCTTATGTGGAGCCTTCCCTGGGACCAGTGGACCACCCTCAGGGACCAGTGGTCTGCTGGGCTCCCATGCTTATTCAGAACCCAGGACATTCCAAACCAACTGTCCCATGATGGCTCTACCAAGAATCTCCTTCTCTTCAACAGACCAACCCTGGCTGAGCTGTTCCTGCGAATTAACTGGGAAAATGGCCACTTGGGCTAGTGCTTTGGTGGTTGAATAAATCAAGCCTGGGACCTTCAGTGTCTGGTTATTGACTTGAGTAAGTCTCCAGACAGCCTGGACGAAGGGCTGGCTGGCTCAGAGTGAACAGGGGCTTCACAGGCTCTCAGTGAGCACCTTCCCTGTTCCTTCCTCCCTCCCCCAGATCCAGTCTTTATAGACTCCTCATCCTTCTCTACACCCTGCAGTGGCAGGGGACTGAGTTCCAACTCCTTGGAGGGGAGCCCTCTGGGGCACCTGTGTGGCTCAGTGGGTTAAGTGTCTGACGTTGGCTCATGTGGTGATCTCGGGGTCTGGGGATCGAGCCCATCCTCTGCCTCTGCACTCAGCTTGGTGCCTGCTTGTCCCTCTTCTCCTCCCCACGTTCCCCATACCCAGTGCTCCCGTTCTCTCTCTCCCCTTCCAATAAAATCTTCTTTAAAAAAAACAGGGACTATACAAAGGACACAGAGGGAGGGAACCTCCTAAACCCTCACCCTGGAGAAGCTTCCCCTCTCATGACACTCCCTGAGGAGCACCCAGATCTGTTTTTGCATTTATCTCTCCTCTGCTCTATACTATTTGGCCCATGAGAATAGGTGACCTTTCATCAAGAGACCAGATTCAAATCTAGGCATGACATTCTGTTGCTTGGTTAGGAAGCAACCAAATTGCTTGGTCCTTGGTGAGAAAGCTCACCAGCTGTTGACAATTTGTAAATAATGAAGTCCTATCTTTGAAAACCAAACGCCGTTCTTAGTTATATGTTGATTTCCTGCTGGTCTTGCTGTCTGACACCAGGTGTATATATTCATTGAGCATGGACTCTCTCCATGCCTGCACTTACTAGCCAACAATGGGAGAGCTCTTTAAGGAGCCAAGGTCCCCACTGGAGCATGGACACTCCCTGACCCTGCCGGACAAGCATGTCAGAACAAGGATGATGGACACCAGGCTGTTATGAGAGTTTGAGTTCTTATTGGTCAGTGTCCCTAAAGTGTGTAATTCACGGCATTCACGCAATTTTTTTAGGGCTCATAGAGAGAATGTTATCCAATATACTGCACAAGGTCCCCAATTCTTTTTTCTTTCTTTTAAGTAGGCTCCATGCCCAACATGGGGACTGAACTCATGACCCTGAGATCAAGAGTCAAATGCTCCCCTGACTGAGTCAGCCAGGAACTGCCCATTATGCTCCCTATTCTTATTCTATTTGTGCCATGCCCTGAAAAGGGACCATGCCATGACACTGACCGCTCTCTATCTCAGCTCTACAAGCAATGGCAATGAGGGTGGTGGACGAAGGATAATCACGAACTGGTTCTCTGAGTCCTTCTCATTTTCCCAGGAGTGTCCCAGGGCTCACAGGATTTCTGCATTACTAGGGCTTACTCATACTGGCAATGCCATCAAATACGATGAAAGGGTCTCCTCAATTCTGACTGGACTGAGGTCAGGTGCTAAGAGTAGCCCAGCATTAAAACAGAGTTTGACTGGGTTGTCCTAAAGGGTGCCTCCAAACAGTATTTGTTGCCAAGTTATGCTCACATCCCTTAAATAGATCCCCAATTACCAATTTTGTGAAATAGATCAGTGGATATCTTGATCTTATTTAATTGATCACAAATGTCCCCTATTAATTGGGACACCTTGCAAGAGTTAACTGTAACATTAAGACAACATATGTCCTTTGAAATCAGGTGTCAGTTGATAATAGTCTCAACATTCTCCCCACCCCCAACAAAGAAATTGTGGATGTTATCTATAACGCACAGTGTCCCATTTTCTTTTGAAGAAAGAAATGAAGCAAGGTTTCTATCTCAAAGACAGGCTTGCTTACCTTGGTGATAGATGGGACCACTTTCTCCATTGTGTCTCCGGGAAGGTTCTCCAATAGGCCTTTGGAAGGAGCTAGACACAGAGAAGCTGTCAGGACATTGGAAGTGCTGCTCAGTTACTACTCGGGGAGATTTGCTTGGTATGGACATGGGGCAGGAATGTATGCATGTCATTGGTTAACCAGCAAGGACTGAGCAGCTGCTGGAGCATCTTCCTCAGTGGATGAAGGCAGGCCAAGAGAAGGAGCAGGAAGGAAATGAGAAACAGAGGCTTTGTCTTTCTAGCTATGGGGAACTTAATCTATGTGAAATGGTCCATCTAAAAAAGGCAAACATTAAAATGTATGTTGTTTCAATGATGGAGTCCCATGATTCCTGCCCATTTTAAAGCCCAGCAAAATTACACTCATTCGAATGTTACAAGACCTTTTCAGCCTCCATGCTTCTTATATGTAGCTACTGTATTCATCACTAGTCTATTGGATTTTTAAATTTTTAACTGAGATGAAGAATATATAACATTCATCCTTTTAATCATTTGTCAGTATACAATTCAGTGGTATTAATTATCTTCACACACTGTATACTCATCACTACTATCTATACCCAAAACTCTCTCATCCTATCCAACATAACCTCCATACCCAGGAAGAAATAACTCCATCTCCCCCACTGCTTCTGGCTCTTGATAACCTCTGTATCTATGAGTTTGCCTATTCTAAGGACCTTATGTAAGTGGAATCACACAATATTGGTCTTTCTGTGCTAGCTTGATCTCATAGAGGATAATATTTTTTCAAGGTCCATCCATGTTGGGGCATATTTCAAAACTGAATTCTTTCTTATAGCTGAATAGTACTTTATTGTGTGTCTATAACACATTGGTATGGATCCATTTGTCATTGGAGGGACTTGGCAGTTGTTTCCACTTTTTGACTAATGTGAATAGTGCTGCTGGGAGCACTGATGTATGGATTTCTATAGAATCCTGCCATGGTGATACATGGCATTATACATTTGTCACAACTCCCAGAATGTCAAAGCACAAAGAGTGAATTTTAATGTAAACTGTGGACTTCTAGTTAATGGAAGTGTATTGATATTGTTTTGCTAACTAATACAAATGAACCACATTCATGTAAGATGTTCTTAATGGATGAATCTGGGGGGGGCAACATGGGTTATGGGAACTTTCAATATTACCTGTTCAACTCTTCCATTCGTCTAAACCTCCTGTTGTAAATACTGTCCATTAGTTTTTCAAAATCTGAAAACCCTTTTTAGGCAAAGATCTCTTTCAGCCAATGTTCAAAAATCAGCAAAAAGTCTATATGTTAACTAAAGATGTTGTTTACTGCTAAAGCGAACACATTCTTGAGTTAGAAAAGTACCTTGAATTCTAGAGTTACAGCAATACTGACTGACTTGCTCATTTACCTTTGCATACAGAAGAGAAGAATGTGGCTTAACATTTTTATGGTTTTCTCTTAAATATAGGCCAGGGAATAAAATAGAATCATTATTCTTGAATGAACCTAATAGGTCCATTTCCACAGTACCTTCAAGTGGGTCATCTATAGGGTGCCCCCTGTTGTGTGGCCAGAGGTGGAGTTTCCTGAATCACTTAGGACCAGTTGATATTCTTGACCTTAGGTGAACATTTCTTCTTAATCCTTGAAGCAAGATCCCAGGAAATGCATCACAATAGAGAGAACGGTGGACATCTTGCTGGCAGAAGAACACAGGGAAATTGGTGATCATCTAATCATAATTCAATCCTTTCATCTCATTATCCTCCTGCTGCTTCCTCAGCAGAGCCTCCTGAACCCAAGTAGGACTTCTGGAGTTCTTGTGGTTGGCTATACACTTAGAACACCCAACAGACAGATCCTGTGATCAAATACTTTTATTTCGCTAACGCATTAGAGAAATGCAGCAAAGGGCAGTATCCATGACTGATGGCCTAGGTTCAAACTCCATTTAGAAGCCACAAGTACCTGAGAAATTGACAAAGACCCTCCGTGTAATTCCCTGTTCTGAGATGTTCAAATGTGAATATGGCGTATTTTTTTACTATTATGTTAAGAGCCTAAACATAATTAAACACAAGGAAAGCCTTATTATGAAAAAATAGATGACTGCTGTTTCCTAATTGCCCTAAGTGTTCAATAACTGAGTGCAAGTAGAAGGTAGAAACTTGATAGTGGTTGAATCTAGAGAGGGGATTTGGATGGCTCCACAGAAGGGAGGAAGGAAGCTCCCTCTTAGCTTTCACATGGGAATGATGTTTCACAGCTCATGGACGATACCTGTGACCATCTCCTGGTATCCCCAGGTCGGCCCTATTGAGGTGGGTGGGAGCACAGCAGGGGCTGTAAGCCATATTCTACAGTGGGAGGCCTTGAAATGTACAGAGATGAACTGGCAGGTCGGTAGTTACCATATAGATGAGGGTAGGTCCAGGACAGGAATAGAGTTGGTTCCCTGGGGAAAGAGATCCCTGAATACCCGAGACCTGCCGGTGGCATGCGAGAACATGCCCTGTCACCCAGAACCAAGTCTCTTTCATGGACGCTTCTGCTGGAGGAGGTGCCTGAGCCAACAGAAAAGACCAAATGCTCACTCAGCCTCCCACCTCTAGGTTTCAATCCATGACCCAAAACACAAGGCAGTTACCCCCAAGGGAAGCCCCTCTGAAGTGCCAGTGGAAGACCCACTGTGGCCATCCTCCCTCAGCATTCACATTACCAGCTGTGTCACGTGAAGCCTTCCCAGGGACCAGCTGGCCACGCCTAGTGACCGTTGAGTGGTCTGCTCAACTGCTAACTGACTCAGAACACGGGACATTCCAAACCAACTGTCACAGATGCCTCTGCCAAGAGCAGTTACTGTGAGCGAACTGTGAAAGTGGCCACCTGCGTTGGTGCTTTGGTGGCTTAATAAATTAAACCTGTGGCCTTCAGTATCTCCTAGGTTGTTGATCTGAGAAAGTGTGCAAATAGCCTGGAGTAAGGCCTGACTAAGAGTGAACAGAGGTTCTTTTCTGAACACTGGCTTGAGTGGGCAACTTCCCTGCTCCTTCCTTCCAAAGAGTCTACCCAGATCCAGGCTCTACAGACTTTTCTCCGTCACTAGTTCCTATAGGGGCAGGGGACAATGTCCCGTCTCCTCTTAGAGGGCCCCCTTTCATACCCACAACTGGCAGACCCCCTCCCCAGGACACTCACCAAGGGTCACCAGACATATTTTCCTATTTTCTCTTTCACTCAGGAAACCTCTATGCTGATCAGTTCCAAACTTTCTGACCTAGCCTGGCCCCACTTCAAATCTAAAATTTTTATCTCTAAGCCCACATCATGCCCCAGACGTCCAGAATCTTATGCAGCAATTCCACGTAGTTGTCTCATGCCTCAGTCTTCATATTTCCAAAGCTGAAGACAAAGACAAGAGAACTTCTGGAAGCAGACCCCTCCACAGGGTGAATCGCTAAACAACCAACAAAACACCCATACAATGAAATACGATTAACAAAAAGAGATGAGCTTTCGGGGCACGTGGTTGGCTCACTCAGTTAAGCATCCAACTCTTGATTTTTGGCTCAGGTCATGATCTCGTGGTTAGGAATTCCAGCCAGGCTCCATGCTGAGCATGAAGCCTGCTGAGGTTTCTTTCTCCTTCTTCCTCTGCACCCCACCCCCCACATTCATTCTTTTTCTATCTAAAACAATAATAAAAAGAAAAGAAAAATAATTAAGCTGTCAAGTCACAGAAATATATCAATGAATGGTAACTGTATAGATAGATGGGAAAGCAGCCAGTGTGGAAAAGCAACATGGCTTATGGTCCCAACTCTATCATATTCTGGAAAAAGGAAATCTAGAGCGATGACAAAAGATCAACAGTTGCTCAGATTTCTAGAGCAAGTGCAAAGGCATTGCTAGGCGAAACACAGGATTTTTATGGCAGTGACCTTACCCTGTAAATGGTGGATACAGGACTTCACACATTTGTCAAAACCCATACTACTGCACAACACAGAGCAGACCTTAATAGCAACGGTGGACTTCAGTGAATAATAATATCTCTAGACTCATTTGTTATTTGTGACGAATCTTCCACAATGATGAAGGTTGTGATACGTGTGGAATGGTGCACTGTGGGATAAGAGTAATAAGGGAAATTTTTTAGATTATCTCTTCACTTGTTATGATACTCTAAACCTATTCTAAGTAATAAAGTCTATTGATTAAAATTAATAAGACATCTATTTTTGCTAATATGTAACAACACACTCACGTCCAGATGTTAGCTTCACTAGACCTTCCATTAACGTGACCAATCTTGAGTTACAAATGCAATTTTACTCCTGTGGTTCTAAGCTAATGAGGGACCAGCTGAATTAAAATTTTCACAAGAATAATATGGCTTGGTATCTTTGTCTGAAGTATGGGACACTGACAAACTAGTATAATGATACACCTTCTTTTTTTTCTTTTCCTTTATTCCTTTTTTCTTTTTTAGAGACAGAGTGTGGGCAGGGGAAGGGCATAGGAAATTGGAGGGAGCAGCTTAAGCAGGCTCCATACCCACCATGGAGCCCCACATGGGGCTGGAGCTCATGCCCCTGACATCATGACCTGAGCAAAATCAAGAGATGGACACCACCCAGGTGCCCCTAGAATAATTATTCTTGAATCCACTTCATGAATGAATTCCCATGGTACCTTCATTGGATCCGTTGGCTGATTCTATTTTTATATGACGTCTCCAGAGTCATCGGGCACATGTCTGGGGGTGGAATACAAAATGTTGTGAAGGTTTCTTCAGCAGAATATCTGTGGTCTTGCTCATGGACCCTGGGAAATGCATCACGATAGAAAGAGCTGTTGACTTCTTGCTTTCAAAAGACCGTAGAAAAAGGCGTGATAACCTGATCAGAGTTCCAACTTTTGATCCCACTGTTCATCATTTGCCTAGCAAAGCCACCTGAGTCATAGTGGGCTTTAGGAAGGTCTTAGAGTTCATCTATCCTTAAAATACCCAACAGAGAATGTAAACTGATGTAGTCACTATGAAAAACAATATGGGACTTCCTCAAAAAAATCTACAGAGAGGGGCACTGTGTGGCTCAGTGGGTTGAGCCTCTGCCTTTGGCTCAGGTCATGGTTTTGGGGTCCTGGGATCGAGCCCAATATCGGGCTCTCTGGTCAGCAGGGAGCCTGCTTCCCCCTCTCTCTCTGCCTGCCTCTCTGACTACTTGTGATCTCTGTCTGTCAAATAAATAAAATCTTTAAGGAAAATTGGCAAAAGAGTTACCATTTGATCCAGCAATCCCACTGTTGGATAATAAATCGAAATGAACTGAAGTCCGGCTTTCAGAGAGATCTCTGCCTATCTACTGCAGTACTAGTCACAAAAGCCAAGTTCCAGAAACAACTTCATGTCCACTGATGAACAAATGGACAAAGAAAATGTGGTCTATCCATACAATGGGATAATTTTCCACCTGCAAAGGAAGGAAATGTCAACATTTGTGACAACCTGGATGGCCCTGGAGGACATCGTCTTAAGTGATATCAAGCCAGACCCAGTGAGACCAATATGGCATCATGTCACTTATATGTGGCACCTAATATAGTCCAATATGTAGAAGGAGAGAATAGAATAGGGGGTGGGAGGAGGAGCAAAGAGGGAAATGTTGATGATACAGTGCAAAGGTTCAGTGATACAAAAGAAATGAGTTCTGGAAATGGATCTTGCCATATGGAGCCTGGGATTAACCACATTGTACTCCAGGCTTGAAAATCAGTAAAATGTTGGAATGTAGGTTAAGTGTAGCTTAAGTGTCCTTTACTACGGACGGAAAAGATGGAGAAAAGCTCTAGCAGACACTGTGTAGGCAAGTACCTTGGTTTCATGAGACGATAGGGGAAGACAGAACAACACTGTCAGTAACCATACTGAGGAGTAGGAAATCTGGGACCAGAACGGAGTCAAATCCTTGGGGAGAGAGGTCCCTGAATACCTAGGTCTCCCCAAATCCAGTCTCTTCAGACTTTCTCCTTCGTTATTTCCTTATGGAGAAGGGGACAGTGTCCCATCTCCTCTTAAAGGGCCCGCTCCATACCCACAACCTGCAAACCCCCTCTCCAGGACACTCACCAAGGGTCACCAGACCTATTTTCCTATGTTCTCTTTCATTCAGGAAAACTCTATGCTGATCACTTCCAAACTTTCTGACCTAGCATGACCCCACTTCAAATCTAAAATTTTTATCTCTAAGCCCACATCATGCCCCAGACGTCCAGAATCTTATGCAGCAATTCCACACAGTTGTCTCATGCCTCAGTCTTCATATTTCCAAAGCTGAAGACAAAGACAAGAGAACTTCTGGAACCAGACCCCTGCTGGAGCAATCTCAAGGGTGGAAATGGACGGGCAAATTGTGCATGTCCAGAGCCACCCAAATCAGGAAAACACCAGTGTGGGAAGTACCTGGGCCAGAACCTGACATTACAGGATTTCCTTCTAGCAGGGTGGCCCTAGTACACCTGACTCAGCCCAGCTCCCTGCCTGAACCATTCAGGTATTCTTGACACTATTCAGTGCTGCTGTGGATATAAATGAAGACCAACCAGATGAAAACAAGTATAGGGGATTTATTCAGGACTTTCTAGAGCAAAGGAATCAGCCACTATCACTTGAATTTGGGCAGAGATTCAAAGGCAGGAGAAGAGTTTGGAAACTTTGTAGAGCCAGTCCTTGGGGCTTCAGGGATGCCCCAATTAGAGCCTCTTGTAAGGAAGCTGTAGCCAGCGGTCTAGAAGCATGGCATCCCATGCTTTGTCAGGGCTATTGTATCTGCTGGGCCTCAGGTGCATATAGGGAAAAAAACCAGGCACAGTCTTAGTTACAAATCATGTCCTCGTCTTTCCAGGCCGATTGCTACATTGGTTATTGGTTAGCTGTCTGGGCTGGATGCCCCAGATAGTGGTCTGATGTCTTAAAAGATGAAAACTGTAGATAATGGGTTGGTTTCCTGGGCTAAACACTTCAGGCCACAGTCCTATTTTTTACATGGCCAGGGCACTGCCCGTTTGGGTCTTCCATGCATCTGTCCCCCATTTTGGTCCTTATCTCACTTGGGAGAGGTTGGTCCATTCAGAGAAGACCAGAGATCCCACACTTGACTGTTGGACATGGTCTAGTCATCTTCATAGGCAACTGTATTGGAAGATCTTCTTGACCATGCATGTGATGAGAGAACATCTGTATAGATGCTTGTAAGACTAGCACTGGCTAGAACACAGTGGACCAGCACTATGACCACTATGAAGACAAACAAAACAAACAATAACATGTTAATAGTCTATATAAGGTGCTTCCAAACCAGGAACCCCTATTGTCCAAGAGAACAAATGCCCTAAGCCATGAGGATCAACCTTAATGCCAAAAAACTTCTTCTTTAAGGCATTTGAGAACCTGTTCTACCTGCCCTACTTTATGGGGCCAAGCACAAAAGGTGTAAACAGTAACACAGATGCCACCACATCCTGCCAACAAGAAATCTATGGCAACGGGACAACTGTCAAATCATTATGCCACCAATAGTTTGAGACCGATCCATATTCCATCTGGGACATAAATTATATTATCAGTAAATATTGCCAAAAGTAGAGATAGGTTTCTCATAGGCTTCCTTATTTATGCAGTTTCCACCAAAGGGAACATTGTTCTAGATTGGGGCATGAATAGTAATTCCCCCAAATCGTGTGCCTGAGTAACCAAATGTGGCCTCCTTTTGGAGCTCACCCAGGAGTTGGACATTCCAGTGTTGGTGATTCATTTCATTTGAGGAAATCTGAATTTCCCAGAGGAATTTCCCATGGTGTCCAGGGATGGATGGTACAATCCACAGTCAGAAACACAGAGGAGTGGCATAGGGTGTGTTCTGACTTAAAAAGTATAATAATTAGTATAATGATTTTAATAAGACAAAAGGAGTAAAGGGGTCATTCTGGGTGAATGGCAGCAAGGGATTTATGGAAAATGAGAAGAATTATTTTAACTAAGCAGATACAAAATGAAAAAAGAATGAAATGGGTGCCTTGACCCAATATCTTGTGTGTTACATGCCTACTTCTCAAATGAATGATTTGTCTCAAATCAGGTTGTCCAGAGTTGGCCCTAAAGACCCTACTCATCATTGGTGAGTTGTGGGGGATAAGAATTGAGATTGTGATGAAAGTACACATGAGAAGCAGACATTTTTTTTTTCAAGGAGAAGAGAGAGTTTAGGTTTAGAGGATTCCCAGGAGAAGTATTGATGGTTGCTCAAAATAGAACATTTGCATATCTTGTACCTTGAGCCCCCAAAATGACAGTTGACCACCTCTGGACACAGACCCATCCATCTGGACTCTCCAGCCAGTGGAAAACCAGAGAGGATACTCCCAGGACCCAACTCTGACCTAGGGGGAAAACTTCAGCTGGTTTGATTGGTAACCTTCAGCTCAGTTCATCCAGGTGAATGACAGTCTACTAAGATCATGAATATACCTGGTCTGTGAAGCTGGCTCAGACAAGATTCACAAGAGCCTATACATGGTTCCATGCTCTGATTCTTCTTCTTATAACTCGCAACAGTTTTGCACAGCACAACACAACATTGTAAGCAAAAGGAAAGCCTAAGGGGACAAAAAGGAATGGTCTGAGTCCACTAAGGAGGTTAACAAATGGGATCCCAAAACAAGGCTCAGGTGCCAGCCTGAGTATCAACAGCCTAGGAATTCACTGCAAGAGAGCAAATTTCAGATCCAGTGCTCACTCACCAGGTCCTCACAGACTCAACAAGCTGCAGGCAGCAAGGCCCAAGGGGCCTTGTGGGCACCACACTGGCTGGAAAGCTGTGGTTTTGAAGCAACAGGCAGGTAGACAGGGTCTCAGCGGGACCTCTGGGATGACCTGTCCAGTAAAGAAAGGCCAATCAAATGACAACAGGCTAGAATACCCAGAGTTTGCTAGAGCAAGGGAACAAGCCACCATTATGTGCAGAGACTCAACATCAACAGAAGAGTGAGAACTCATGCTAGTGGGGGAAAGGGAAGGCTTCAGCTATGCTCCTATGGGAGGTTATTGGCCCAAAAAGGCTCTGGTGAGATGTCTGGAAGGGAGGCATCCTATGTGGATGTTAGGGGTCCATACTTGGTTGTTTTCTGGTCCATCAGTCCTTGGTGGGGAGTGGAGACAAGAGTTAGGGAAGCTTTCAGATTGAACTATGGCCTTTTGGGACCCCTTGTTCTGCAGGATCTGGTGCAGATTCCTGGCCTTTTTCTTGATAACATCAGCCAACCTCCTTACAAGTCTGACATACATAGTAAGCTTGCTTGCTGGTCTGACACCAAGGATTGGGTCCTGGATTGGTTGTGGCCAGAACTATCTTCATGTACGGTCTGCCTACAGACCATTTGTGCACTCACTTTTTCATGCAGACTGGGGACCAGAAACCAGGAAAAATGCTGAGGAAGTTGTTGAGCAGGGCTGAGGAGAGAGACTATAGATTTGAACATCCAAGAACATCGAGTTCCTGGATGAGCCCAGATCCTGCAGGATGAGAATCATAAAAAGTAGGAAAGAGGAGGGTCACCTGGGTGGCTCAGTGGTTAAAGCCTCTGCCTTCGGCTCAGGTCATGATCCCAGGGTCCTGGGATCGAGCCCCACATCGGGCTCTCTGCTCAGCAGGGAGCCTTCCTCCTCCTCCTCTCTCTCTCTCTCTCTCTCTCTGCCTGCCTCTATGCCTACTTGTGATCTGTCTCTCAAATAAATAAAAATCTTTTTAAAAAGTAGGAAAGAGGAAAGTAAGCAAAATTACAAAAATGAGCTTATCGATAAGAGAGAGGAAGGGTGCCTGGTTTCTTCAGCTGGTGAATGTGTGAGTCCTAGTTTTAGCTGAGGCCATGGTCTCAGGGTCCTGGGTTTGAGTCCATGGTCAGGCTTTGCACTCAGGGGGCAGTCTGCTTGGGATTCTCTCTCTCTCTTCTTCTGCCTCCCCTACCTCATGTGATCTCACTCTCTCTCAAAAGAAAATAAAGAGTTACCAAAAGAAAAGAAAAAGAAAGAGCATAAAGGAAAGAAAGAGGAAATAGTGGCATATGGATTGTGGATCTATTGTTCTGAGTCTTCCCAGTCTGCGAAATAGTCTTCTCTGTGCAGAGCAGTGGTAACAGACACGGACTCGCCTTGGGAAGGGAAAGGGGAGAATGAGGACTCGGGCCACTGCTCCTAGGATCATGTCCCTGACCCCAAAATTCAATTTCTGTCCTCAGCTCTGCAGTCCCCCCACCTCACCAGGCCTGGAACCATGATCCCTTTACCCCACTGATAATGAAGGTGTCCAAGGTCTCTGGGCCCTTTCCAGCCCTCAGATATCATAACCAGGACCTGGAAGCAATGCCTGTCATCCCATTCTTTCAAGAGACAGCCACAGTGCTGCCCATGACTTTCTGTCCCCATGATTTCCTCCTTCTTCTGCTCCCTCCTGCTACCCTCCCTCATCCCTCCCTGAATCATTAATTTCTTCTTTCCCTTCTCTTCTCACCTACAACAACCAGATTGTTCTCTGAAATGGCAACAGTGGTGCAATGATCATGTGTTTACTGCCATCCTCCCTGGTCACTCGGTTGATCAGTGAGCCAAACCAGCTAGCATGGAGGTGGCTTCCCTGGGCCTGGGTTGTGCTGGGTGTGAGTGTGACAGGCAACTGGGCAATCCAGGCACTGCCCTATCTCTGGGCTGATCATAGGCACTTGAATCACACTTGAGAGTTACTACAGCCCATAAGTGTCCTAGCCCAGAAAAGAGATGAATGTGACAGGAGAGATAAAATGACGTGTCCAAATTCCCTTAGGCTGTCATTGGGGTGACAGGGTTCCACAGTGAGCATGGCCATGTAAACACCAGCACTTGCCAGCATTCATGCCAAGCCCCCGAGCCCTGGCAGGACTGGGGGTGGCCCTGAGCAGGTTGAGGGAGGTCCAAGTATGGTCCACGACCTTGATGTGGGGAGCAGGTCCATCGCCGTGTGACTGGAAGAGCGGGATCAGACAGGAGCAGAGACCCTGGTCCCGCTTCTAGAGCCTCTGTCCTGGGCCTGGTCCTCCAGGAAACAACCTCAGTGGGACCGTCAAGCGCCAGGGTGTGCGACCAACTCAGCCGCCTTCACACAGCCTCTGGAATTCCCACCAGCCTGGGAAGGTCTCCAAGGGCTCTCATGCTTGCTTTGAGGAAGGCAATGTTATCTGCTCCTAGGTTCATGAATCTTAAATATCAAATAAGAAAGGGGATTACAAACAGAGCACCTTCAAAGCACAGAGGCCGACTTCTTCTATTATTTCAAAAGAACCTGCCATTACAGGAAAAGAACAAAACCCGGACTGAATCAGGGTAGCTCAGGCATTTCAATGTCTGCCTTCAGCTGGGTTCCTGATCCCTGGGAGCAGGCCTGCATTAGGCTCCTGGCTCAACCTGGAGTCACCTTCTCCCTCTCCCTCGGCCCCTCCCCTCCAATCCTTCACTCTCTCTAAGAAATAAAATCTCTCAAAGGCTGAAAAACAGAAACCAATCCTTCACTACACATACTTCATCTTTCTGATTTCCTACCTCCCACTCTCAGTCTACAAAGCAGCATCTCTAACCTGCCTATTGCCAGGACCCCTGTCCTGTTGGTTCCTACCTGAGTGTATTTCCCTACCTGGTGAGTTTCCTCCTCTGAGCTGACCTCATAAATGGTCTCCAGGACCCATTCTATAGAGACACAAGCATGAACGGAGGGTTGTTAGAGAGAGGGGGAGGCTCCTTTGTGCCTGCTGCTTCAGCGGAGAACAGGCTGGCTCGCCCAGCATCACCTGCTCTTCCTCCATGTCCTCAGACCTGCCCTGGATTTCCTGGAGTCAGAGCCCTTCAACGAGACCTTGAGCACAGCTGCAAACCTTCAGCAAGAGGAAGCATGTCCCTTCCCATGGCGCTTCCCTATCTTCACGGGGTCATGATAGCTCTCACCTGCACACGATCAACCTGAGATCCCAACTGTGGTGGCAACAGTCTGGGTTAGATGGGGTCCGTGAGCAGTCCCTCTGCCAGGCTCAGAACAGGTGCCACAGGTGTTCTGTGTTGTAAACATGCACAACAGGGCACCTGAAATTTGGCTGATGTGATGAAGGACGGGACTGTTCAACTTCGTTTCCTCGTTTCCTCTAATAAACTCACAAGTGAGCAGGCATATCTAGCTAGGGGCAGGGACACTTCACTGTCCTCAGGAGCCCACCCTACTCTTCATGGTCCAGACTAGAGCCTGGGCAGGCAGTCAGCATAGTGTGGGGCCACATAGACCGGGACAAGCTGAAAAGGAAGTTTCTGCCCCTGAACTAGGCCCTAATCCAGGCTGTATCAAGAGAGGCTGCTCAGAGCTAACCGTTTGGGGGAGAAAGTATGAGGGAGATGCTGTTGGTGCCCTTGCACTGGCTACCAGGTGCAGGGCTCCTGTCCCCATGAGCGGAAGGACACAGAGTTTGGGTGTGAGAACTCTCAGATTGTTTCAGAGAAATCCTCAAACTGATGTCCTCTGGTCCATAAAAGGGAACAAGAAGGAACACCCCAACCTTAGGATCAGCTCCTATCACTTTGCTAAGCTCACCGTGCCTGGAGTGTGTGCCCCTCCCACCTCCTGAGCAACCAAAATGTTGTATAGCTGCCCTGGCCACATGGGGTGAGATCTGTTCAGTGTAACTGTGTCTGCAGGCCAGATAACCCTTGGCCAACAGTGTGTAGACAAGGACTCGTCATCAGGTGAGTCCCAGAAGCAGGTGAAAAGTAAAAACTCATCCCTCCTGGCCCTGGGTGGTTCAGTCTAGGAACTTCCATGTGTCTGGCCTGGTCGTGGTTCCATCCCCACTGATATGTCTCAGCTTGGGGAAGAGGAGACCTGACTGCATTCTCTGCCTCTCCCTAATTTCCATGAAGGAAAGTGCCTGGTTTGTTACAAAGGTGGCTGGAGAAGAGAATGGAACGGGAAGGTAGCCCCTCTCTCTAGGCTTTTAGGAAGACGTCCATACAGTGCTCATGCCAGCCATCAAGAGTGACCTGCCTCATTCCTGCTCAGAAGGAGCCCGAATGGCATCCTCAGTGTGGGCAAGGCTGGGCCCAGGCGGTGATGCTGGACTGATTCACCTAATCATGCTACCGTGGCATCCCCTCCTACTCTCATATAGCTTGGGTGTCCTTCGTGCTTTCACTCTGCCCCCTACCCACCATCCCCTCTACATCTCCCCTCTGAAGATCTTGTCTAAGCCTCTGAGTTGTGCCCTCACCCTTCAATGCAGAAGGATATGACTGAGCCAGGACTCCTTAGAGCCGAGAGGCCATGATCTAAAGACAAAGGATTTCTAGAACCTGGAGGCTCCCACTACTCAGATTCCCTTCAGAACAGGGTGTGGCAACCATCTGCCCTTGGGGCCACCTGCCCCAGCTCTCCCTCTAAGAGGCGAGGATTCTTTCTCAGGATCCTTTCATCAAAAGGGTGTGGGAACAGAGGAGGGGCAAAAGCAAAGAATCTATGGGGGAGGGGGAAAATCCCTTTAATACTAAAGTATGTGAAAGAGCAAGGACCCTGGGATCACTGTAGTCTCAGGGCTGGTGAGCACCCCACAAAAGGAGGATCGGGAGCAAGGTGTAAAAGTATTTCTGATACCAAACTCAGTGTAGAAATGTACACCTAGGGGTCGTCCCCTAGGAATGGAGAGGTGGGAAACGGTGCATGAAATTTGGGGTTAAAGGGCCTCATCTCGGTGCTGAGCTCCCCAAACTCAGGCACTAGGACCCTGCTGTCATTCAGCACCCTCTCCAGCCTCCCTTTACTCTGAGGCCAACTGAACACCACAAGAGTCCTTCTCTTTAGTCATGATCGACCCCACGGTCTGCTCAGAGGTGAGACCCATCATTAACTGATGTCATTCCTGACAGACTCACGGGGATTCTGAAAATGTATTTTCCTCTCAGGACCCTGGGAACATTTTCCTGTGTGGTAATGGGATTTTGTCAGATGAAACAGGGTCTACTTGGCACAGGATAGACTACAGAGATATTTAACTCTTACAATGCTGTAAGTTCTGACCTACATACACATCCATGAGGCAAGGGGACAGGATTTGCTTTTTCTTTTCCTAAATGGCAAAGTTCACACCAACAACTGTGCTATTCAGGGAGACATAAATCCTGGGAAACACACACACACAGACATACACAAAACCATACACTCCCTCAGAATCATACCTCGTCATTTCACACAGAGACACACCCGCCTCCACACACACAAACTCACTACGTGAACGCTACAGAGCCACATACAAAGACATGACCATGGTTCTCCATGGGGAAAACCCATTGTTTCCCCACACCTCTGATCCCCATTCCAACGGGAACCCAGGATCTGATGGTGCCCCTGACTAAAGACAGCAAAAGACTGATTCCAGGATACATACCTCTTTCACTCAGTCTGGGCGGCACCCGCAGGTACAGAAAAGAGGGCACATGAGGCTCAGGTCATGTTGTACACTGTCTTTCTGCATGATCTTTCGTTCTCTCAGTGACATTAGGAAACCAGGGGGAACCCAGTGGTTGGCCCCCACAGTTAGCAAACAGGACGCCTGTAGGAAATTGTTTTTCCTGGGGGATGTGTCTGCCCAGTCCACTCAGGATGGTGACTACACAATTATTCATCCAAGCAGGGGAAACTGTTGCTGAGGGAAAGGATCCTATCACAGAGATTCTAACCAGGTCTTGTGTTGCCAATTGTAAATGTCCTCTCTAATCAGACAATGGTTGGCAAGAGACAACGACTCAGCACTCTCCCCAAAAGGGAAATTATATATATGTCTTCTCTAATATGTGTGTATGTGTATGTGTGTATGTGTATATATGTGTATACACACACACACTCAAAATAGTTTAAACATCATTTTATTTCCATATACAAGCCATTTACATTAGGAAAATGAATTTTTATTATGTTCATTTCACCAACATATAGTATGTTATATAATTTTCAACTGTATTTGATGAAAGAAACCAAGAAAGCAATGCTTGTTCCTTGGGTAAAGACAGGCAAGCTCACGTTGGCAATACCCCGGTCCTCTTTTTCTCTGATCCTGTGGTAAAGCCACGCCCAGACTGAGATTTTCCCTGAGATATCTAGAAGAACATCAAGAATGTACCTGTCAGCACATTGGTGGTGCTGTCCAAGAATAATTCAGGGAGGGGCACCTGTATAGCTCAGTCCTTTCAGCACTGGCTTTCCCCACAGGTCATGCTCTCAGGATCCTAAGATCCAGTCCCATGTGGGGCTCCTGTGCTCAGCGAGGGCCTGCTTTTTCTCTCTCCCACTGCCCCTCGCACCTGACTGTGCTGGTTCTCTCTCTCAGATAAATAAACTCTTTTAAAAAAAAATGAAGAGCTTGGAGAGTATTACTTGATATGAATGGTGGTTAGATCATATGAAGTCATTGCTTTTCTATCAATCTCTATCAGTGGATTTCTTTGTCTGCCATTGTGTGTGCAAGGCTGGATACTCAATGGGTACATATTGAAATATATCTTGTTTTATTTTCACCAGTCTATACCTCTGGGATGGATAACAGGTTGAGTGAAAGCATGCTGCTGATATTTTTCTGCACCTATAATTTGGGATAACCCAAAAGATGTAAAAGATATAATATAAAAGAAAATGCGTGTTTTAGTACAGAAGCTTCTATCTAGACACATTCTTCTCAGCTGTTTTGGAAAACTAGTTCTATGAATGAAAGCAGCATGTACCCAAATGTATTGAATTCAAGATTCGTGCCAGAAGAAGGGAGTTTGAAGGTGCATGAAGACAAAAAGAGAGACTTCCACATGCAAGGACCATGGAGATCATCTCTTCTTCCTAAGGACAAGAGGAAGCCTGAAGACACTGAAAAATCAACCGTTCTTCTGGGATCCATAGGAAAGCGGAGGACACAGGGAAACCATGGCCCTCAGGAGACAGGAAAGGGAACACAGAGAATCGAGCTTTCCTGGAGCACACACTCTCTAGCAGAACACACCATTTTCTCAAGCACACGTGCAACACTCAGCAAAAGAGACCACATTCTTAGCCATAAAACACACCCCAACACATTAAAAGGAGCAGACTCAATACAACAGCTGCTCTCAGACCTCTATGAAATTAAACTAGAGATCAACAATAGGAAGAAATCTTGGAGAATCCCCAAAGAGCTGGGATTTATAAACATACTTCTGAATAACACAGTGATTAAAGAAGAAGCTTCAAGAGAAACTTTAAAATGTTTTTAACCAAATGAGATGCAACTGTACCTTGACCAACATTTATGGAAAGGTAGGACTTGGGGGAATTGATAGTACTGAAAGTCGTGTGTCAGAAAATCAGAGAGACGTAAAGTGACTAGGCTTCCTTCTTAGAAAACAAGGCAAGAGTGTAGTGTCATATAAAGCAAGCAAGAGAGGAGGGAGGAGTCAAGATGGCGGAGAAGTAGCAGGCTGAGACGACATCAGGTAGCAGGAGATCATCTAGATAGCTTATCAAATCATTCCAAACACCTACAAATCCAACAGGAGATCGAAGAGAAGAAGAGCAACAATTCTAGAAACAGAAAGTTGACCACTTTCTGAAAGGTAGGACTGGTGGAGAAGTGAATCCAAAGTGACGGGAAGATAGACTGCGGGGTGAGGGGCCAGCTCCCAGCAAGCAGCGGAGCAACAGAGCACAAAATCAGGACTTTTAAAAGTCTGCTCCACTGAGGGACATTGCTCCAGAGGCTAAACCGGGGTGAAGCCCATGCAGGGTCAGTGTGGCCCTGTGTCCCACGGGGTCACAGAAGGATCAGGGTATCTGAGTGTCACGGAGCCCACAGGTATTAGAGCAGGGAAGCCAGCTACAGAGACAAAGCCGAGGAGTGAGCTCTCAACTCAGGCTTACCTTGAACCGAAATCCATGGCACAGGTGACTGCTCTGTGAGTAGGGTCCCCACAAGATCCGGGGAGACCCCGACCTGGAGGAGCCCAGGGCTCTGTGGAGTTTGGAGACTCCAGGCAGAGCTGAGTGCCAGAGACAGAGATGCCTGGTCACAGGATGGGTGAGCTCAGAGCGCAGCTGGAGGCAGGGGAGACGAGAGTGATTGAGCACTTTTCTCTGAGGGTGCACCGAGGAGTGGGGCCCCAAGCTCTTGGCTCCTCCGGGATGGAGATTGGGAGGCCACCATTTTCATTCTCGTCCTCTGGAACTCTAAGGAGAACAGTCAGGGAACAAAAGCTCCTGAAAGCCAACCCAAGCGGTTTACTTAGCAGATTACTTAGGGTATCAGAATGGATAAAAAACCAAAACCCATCAATATGCTGCCTACAAGAAACTCATTTTAGACCCAAAGACACCTCCAGATTTAAAGTGAGGAGGTGGAAAACAATTTACCATGCTAATGGACTTCAGAAGAAAGCTGGAGTGGCAATCCTTATATCAATTCAATTTTAAGCCAAAGACTCTAAGAAGACATGAGGAAGGACACTATATCATACTCAAAGGGTCTGTCCAACAAGAAGATCTAACAATTTTAAGTATCTATGCCCCTAGTATGGGAGCAGCCAAGTATATAAACCAATTAATAACAAAATCAAAGAAACACATCGACAATAATACAGTAATAGTAGGGGACTTCAACACTCCCCTCACTGAAATGGACAGATAATCCAAGCAAAAGATCAACAAGGAAATAAAGGCCTTAAATGACACACTGGGGCAGATGGACATCACAGATATATTCAGAACATTCCATCCCAAAGCAACAGAATACACATTTTTCTCTAGCGCACATGGAACATTCTCCAGAATAGATCACATCCTGGGTCACAAATCAGGTCTCAACTACTATCAAAAGACTGGTATCATTCCCTGCATATTTTCAGACCACAATGCTCTGAAGCTAGAGCTCAATCACAAGAGGAAATTTGGAACAAACCCAAATACATGGAGACTAAACAGCATCCTTCTAAAGAATGAATGGGTCAACCAGGAAATTAAAGAAGAATTGAAAAAATTCATGGAAACACATGATAATGAAAACACAATGGTTCAAAATCTGTGGGACACAGCAAAGGCAGTCCTGAGAGGAAAATATACAGCGATACAAGCCTTTCTCAAGAAATAAGAAAGGTCTCAAATACACAACCTAAACCTACACCTAAAGGAGCTGGAGAAAGAACAACAAAGAAAGCCTAAACCCAGCAGGAGAAGAGAAATCATAAAGATCAGAAATCAATGAAATAGAAATCAAAAAAACAATAGAACAAGTCAAGGAAACTAGGAGCTGGTTCTTTGAAAGAATTAATAAGATTGATACACCCCTGGCCAGACTTCTCCAACAGAAAAAAGAAAGGACCCAAATAAATTCATGAATGAAAGAGAAGAGATCACAACCAACACCAAAGAAATACAAACAAGTATAAGAACATATTATGTATGAGCAACTCTACGCCAACAAATTTGACAATCTGGAAGAAATGGATACTTTCCTAGAGACATATAAACTGCCAAAACTGAACCAGGAAGAAACAGAAAACCTGAACAGACCCATAACCAGTAGGGAGATTGAAACAGTCATCAAAAACCACCAAACAAACAAAAGCCCAGGACCAGACGGCTTCCCAGGGGAATTCTACCAAACATTTAAAGAGAATTAATTCCTATTCTCCTGAAACTGTTCCAAAAAATAGAAAGGGAAGGAAAACTTCCAAGCTCATTGTATGAGGCCAGCATCACCTTGATCCCAATACCAGACAAGGATCCCATCAAAAAGGAGAATTACAGACCAATATCCTTGATGAACACAGATGAGAAAATTCTCACCAAAATAGTAGCCAATAGGATCCAACAGTACATTAAAAGGATTATTGCCCATGACCAAGTGGGATTTATTGCTGAGCTGCAAGTTTGGTTCAACATCTGCAAATCAATCAATGTGATACAATACATTAATAAAAGAAAGAACAAGAACCATATGATACTCTCAATAGGTGCTGAAAAAGCATTTGACAAAGTACAGCATCCCTTCCTGATCAAAACTCTTCAAAGTGTAGGGATAGAGGGCACATACCTCAATATTATCAAAGCCCTCTATGAAAAACCCACCACATATATCATTCTCAATGGAGAAAAACTGAGAGCTTTTGCGCTAAGGTCAGGAACATGGCAGGGATGTCCATCATCACCACTGCTATTCAACATAGTACTAGAAGTCCTAGCCTCAGCAATCAGGCAACAAAAAGAAATTAAAGGCATCCAAATCAGCAAAAAAGAAGTCAAACTATCGCTCTTTACAGATGATATGATACTATATGTGGACAACCCAAAAGACTCCATTCCAAATCTGCTAGAACTTGTAGAAGGAATTCAGTAAAGTGTCAGGATATAAAATCAATGCACAGATGTCTTTTGGTTTTGTTGACTGTTTCCTTTGCTGTGCAAAAGCTTTTGATCTTGATGAAGTCCCAATAGTTCATTTCTTCCCTTGCTTCCCTTGCCTTTGGCGTTGTTCCTAGGAAGAAGTTGCTGCAGCTGAGGTCGAAGAGGTTGCTGCCTGTGTTCTCCTCAAGGATTTTCATGGATTCCTTTCTCACGTTGAAGTCCTTCATCCATTCTGAGTCTATTTTCATGTGTGGTGTAAGGAAATGGTCCAATTTCATCTTTCTGCATGTGGCTGTCCAATTTTCCCAACACCATTTATTGAAGAGGCTGTCTTTTTTCCATTGGATATTCTTTCCTGCTTTGTCGAAGATTAGTTGACCATAGAGTTGAGGGTCTATTTCTGGGCTCTCTATTCTGTTCCATTGATCTATGTGTCTGTTTTTGTGCCAGTACCATACTGTCTTGATGATGACAGCTTTGTAGTAGAGCTTGAAGTCTGGAATTGTGATGCCACCAACTTTGGCTTTCTTTTTCAATATTCCTTTGGCTATTCGAGGTCTTTTCTGGTTCCATATAAATTTTAGGATTACTTGTTCCATTTCTTTGAAAAAATTAGATGGGATTTTGATAGGCATTGCATTAATGTGTAGATAGCTTTAGGTAGCATAGACATTTTCACAATATTTATTCTTCCAAACTGACAGAGTGGGAAAAGATATTTGCAAATGACATATCAGACAAAGGGCTAGTATCCAAAATCTACAAAGAGCTTAGCAAACTCAACATCCAAAGAACAAATAATCCAATCAAGAAATGGGCAGAGGACATGAAGAGACATTTCTGCAAAGAAGACATCCAGATGGCCAACAGACACATGAAAAAGTGCTCCACATCACTGGGCATCAGGGAAATACAAATCAAAACCACAATGAGATACCACCTCACACCAGTCAGAATGGCTAAAATGAACAAGTCAGGAAATGACAGATGCTGGCGAGGATGTGGAGAAAGGGGAACCCTCCTACACTTTTGGTGGGAATGCAAGCTGGTGCAACCACTCTGGAAAACAGCATGGAGGTTCCTCAAAAAATTGAAAATAGAGCTACCTTATGACCCAGCAATTGCACTACTGGGTATTTACCCTAAAGATACAAACGTAGTGATCCAAAGGGGCACGTGTACCCGAATGTTTATAGCAGCAATGTCCACAATAGCCAAGTTATGGAAAGAACCTAGATGTCCATCAACAGATGAATGGATAAAGAAGAGGTGGTATATATATACAATGGAATACTATGCAGCCATCAAAAGAAATGAAATCTTACCATTTGCGACGACATGGATGGAACTAGAGTGTATTATGCTTAGCGAAATAAGTCAACTGGAGAAAGACAACTATCACATGATCTCCCTGATATGAGGAAGTGGAGATGCAACAGGGGTGGGGGTTAAGGTGGTAGGAAAAGTAAAAATGAAACAAGATGGGATCGGGAGGGAGACAAACCAAAAGAGACTCTTAATGTCATAAAACAAACTGAGGGGGGTGGGGGGGAGAGGGGTTGGGAGAGGGTGGTGGGGTTACATTATATGTTTAAATTTTAAAAAGCTTAAATAAAAAAATAATTAAAAAAATACAATCTCGAAAAAAAAAGTTGAAAATAGAGCTACCTTATGACCTAGCAACTGCACTACTGCGTATTTACCCTAAAGTTACAAATGTAGTGATCCGAAGGGGCACGTGCACCTGAATGTTTATAGCAATAATGTCCACAATAGCCAAGCTATGGAAAGAACCTAGATGTCCATCAACAGATGAATGGATAAAGAAGAGGTGGTATATATATACAATGGAATACTATGCAACCATCAAAAGAAATGAAATCTTGTCATTTGGGACGATGTGGATGGAACTAGAGGGTATTATGCTTAGCGAAATAATTTAATCAGAGAAAGACAGCTATCATATGATCTCCCTGATATGAGGAAGTGGAGATGCAATGGTGGTGGGGGGGCAGGGGGGTAGGAAAAGAATAAATGAAACAAGATGGGATCGGGAGGGAGACAAACCAAAAGAGACTCTTATTGTCACAAAATAAACCAAGCGAGTTGGGGGGAGTGGTGTAGGGAGAGGGTGGTGGGGTTATGGACATTGGGGAGGTATGTGATATGGTGAGTGCTGTGAAGTGTGTAAACCTGGTGATTCACAGACCTTTACCCCTTGGGCTAATAATACATATGTTTATAAAAAAATAAAAATAAAATTTTTTAAAGAGCAAGCAAGAGAAAAAATAATATTATTGCAGATATCCATGAAATGGAACACAGGAAATTCTCAGACCAAATCCACTAAATCAAGACACAAGCTCGTTCCTTGTAAATATCGGTGAAATGGATAAAGCTCTAGCCTGAAGAAAAATGAAGGAGTAAGAAAAGACGTACATTAACATCGGACAAAAGAGGACGACTCCTACACTACAGATCCTATGGAGGTTGAAAGGATTCAAAAGTAATACTGGGTATTTACGCCCCAAAGATACAGATGTAGGGGAAAGAAGGGCCATCTGTACCCCAGTGTTCATAGCAGCAATGGCCACAATTGCCCAACGGTACAAATAGCCAAGATGTTCTTCAACAGACGAATAGATAAGGGAGATATGGTCGATATATACAATGGAAGATTATGTCTCCATCAGAAAGGATGAATACCCAACTTTTGTAGCAACATGGACAGGACTGGAGGAGATTATGCTGAGAAAATAAGTCAAGGAGTGTTAATTATCATATGGTTTCACTTGTGGAGCATAAGGAATAACATGGAGGACATTAGGAAAAGGAAAGGAAAAGTGAATTGGGGGAAATCAGAGGAGAGGCGAACCATGAGAGACTGTGGACTCTGAGATACAAACAGGATTTTAGAAGGGAGGGGGATAAGAGTTAGGTGAGCCTGGTGGTGGGTATTAAGGAGGGCAGTATTGCCTGGACCACTGGGTATGGTGCATAAATAATGAATCTTGGAACACTGAAAAAATAAAATTAAATTAAAAAAATAAAGTAACACATGGAAAAATCCTAGAATACCTTAAACAAAACAGGGCAATTCCTTCCAAAACAGAAACTCTCAAAACCCACATAAGGGAAATAGATTGTCTGAATAGGCGTGCATCAAAGACAGTGAATGGATAGTTCATACATTTACTAGAAAGGAGGTGCCGGCCCCAGATGGTTGGACTGGTGAATTCTATCAAATCTAACAAAAGGTAACAGTCTTGCTGTGTAGAATCCAGCCATCTCGCTCTTAGGTATTTATCCAGTTGAGTTGAAAAATTACGTTCCTACAAAAAATGGCCCAGGAGTGCTTCTATCAGCTTTCTTTAGGAACACCACAACTAGAGGCAACTAGGTTGTCCTTCACAGGGTGAATGGGTAAACAGCCAACAATACCCCCATACAATGAAATAGGATTCTGTAACAAAAAGAGCTGAGCTTTTGGGGCATGTAGTTGGCTCACTCAGTTAAGCACCCAACTCTTGATTTTGGCTCAGGTCATGATCTCGGGGTCAGGATATCCAGCCCTGCATCAGGCAAGCTCCATGCTGAGGAGGAGCCTGCTGAAGTTTCCCTCTCCTTCCTCTGCCCATCCCCCACACTTTCCCTCTTTCTCTATCTAAAACAATAATAAAAAGAACAGAAAAATAATTCATCTGTCAAGTCACAGAAAGATATCAATGAATGGTAACTGTATAGAGAGATGGGAAAGCAGTCCGTGTAGAAAAGCAACATGGCTTATGGTTCCAACTCTATAATATTCTGGAAAAAGGAAATCTAGAGCGATGACAAAAGATCAGTGATTGCTCAGATTTCTAGAGCAAGTGCAAAGGCATTCCTAGGTGAAGCACTGGATTTTTATGGCAGTGAACCTACCCAGAAAATGGTGGATACAGAACTTCACACATTTGCCAAAACCCATACTACTACACAACACAGAGCAGACCTTAATAGCTACGGTGGACTTCAGTGAATAATAATATCTCTAGACTAGTTTGTTACTTGTGACGAAGGTTCCACAATGATGAAGGTTGTGAAAATGTGGAAATAGGGCACTGTGGGATAAGGGTGATAAGGGAAATTTTTTAGATTATCTCTTCACTTGTTATGATACACTAAACCTATTCTAAGTAATAAAGTCTATTGATTAAAAATTAATAAGAGACCCATTTTTGCTAATATGTAACAACACACTCACGTCCAGATGTTAGCTTCACTAGACCTACCATTTACGTGACCAATCTTGAGTTGCAAATGCAGTTTTACTCCTGTGGTTCTAAACTAATGAGTGACCAGCTGAATTAAAATTTTCACAAGAATAATATGGCTTGGTATCTTTGTCTGAAGTATGGGACACTGATAAACTAGTATAATGATATACTTTTTTTTCTTTTCCTTTCCTTTTTTCTTTTTTCTTTTTTTTTTTAGCAACAAGGAGAGATTGTGAGCAGGGGAAGGGCATAGGAAATTGGAGAGAGAAGCTTAAGCAGCTCCATATCCACCATGCAGCCCCACATGGGGCTCGAGCTCATGCCCCTGACATCATGACCTGAGCCATAATCAAGAGTTGGACACCACCCAGGTGCTCCTAGAATAATTATTCTTGAATCCACTTCATGAATGAATTCCCATGTTACCTTCATTTGATCCATTGGATGGTTTTACCTTTTTTAAAAAAGATTTTATTTATCCATCCGACAGACAGAGATCACAGGTAGGCAGAGAGGCAGAGAGAGGGAGGAGGAAGCAGCTGTCTGCAGAGCGGAAAGCCCGAAGCAAGGCTCGATCCCATGACTCTGGGATCATGACCTGAGCCGAAGGCAGTGGCTTCAACCCACTGAGCCACCCAGGCGCCCCTGGATGGTTTTACTTTGATGGGACATCTTCATCGGTGGGCCTATATCTGGGTTAATTTTCCACCACAAAGGAAGGAAATGTCAACATTTGTGACAACCTGGATGGCCCTGGAGGACATCATCTTAAGTGATATCAAGCCAGACCCAGTGAGACAAATATGGCATCATGTCATTTATATGTGGCACCTAAAATAGTTCAATAGGTAGAAGCAGAGAATAGAATGGGGGCTGGGAGGAGGAGCAAAGAGGGAAATGTTGATGATACGGTGCAAAGGTTCAATGATGGAAAAGTAATGAGTTCTGGAAATGGACCTTGCCACATAGGGCTTGGGATTAACCACACTGTACTCCAGGCTTGAAAATCAGTAAAATGTTGGAATGTAGGTTAAGTGTAGCTTAAGTGTCCTTTACTATTGAAGGAAAAGATGGGGAGAAGCTCTAGGAGACACTGTGTAGGCAAATACCTTGGATGTGTAGAGGAAGACAGAACAACACTGTCATTGAGATCATGAGGTTGGTGTCTTGCCAAGTGTGACCATACTAAGGAGTGGGAAATCTGGGACAGGAATTCTTCATTCAAGCAGGAGAAACTGTTGCTGAGGGAAAGGATCCTACCACAGCATTTCTAACCAGGTTTGCTGTTGCCAATGGTAAATGTCCTCTCTCATCAGCTAGCGGTTCACAGGAGGGCACCACTCAGCACTCCCCACAATAGGGAAATCATAAGATATATATATGTATATATAAGCTCAAATGTACATTGTCCCATTGTCATCTGAATTTGATTGGAAAGAAAACAAGAAAGCAACATTTGTTCTTGGACAAAGAATATGTAGCTCACTGTCACAACAGATGGGTCTTTGGTAATGATGTTATCACCCAGAGCTGTTCCTAGGAAGTCCTCCGAGAGATCTAGGACACAGAGTACCTGTCAGCACATTGGTAGTATTGCTCAGGAGTAACCTGGGATGTGTTAGTTGATATGGATACGTGCCTAGAGTGTATGGTGCCAGTTGGGTACCAAGCATGAACTGAAGTGCCAATGTTGGGCCACCCACAGCAGTTAGTTGTAAAGTGTGCCATGTGATATTTTTTAGATGGTTGATCTCATGTGGTTTCTGTCTGACAGTATCTCCTGGAGAAACACATTTAACTCTCTCCTCTAATTGGGGATCTATTTAAGGGATGTGATCATAACTTGGCAACAAATATTTTATGTTCATCCATTTTCATGTGCTGATGCATGTACCATTTGCTGCCCATCATGACTCCTGGAGCCATACCACAAACCCCTGGATGGAAACCTGGATAGATTGGGGTTTTTTAATTTATTTTTTAATTATATTCATTTAGCCACTGTATATTCGTGCTCAATGATCCATTAGTTACATACAACATCCAATCACAGCATATGCCCTCCTCAATACCCATCACCCTGTTACCCCTTCCCCCTACACTCCTCCCCTCTGAAACCCTCAGATTTGTTCTTGGGGTCCATAGTCTCTCATGGTTCATCTCCCTCTGTGATTTCTACCCTTTCAGATTTCCTTCCCTTCCCCTATGGCACTCCATGCTATTACTTATGTTCCACAGATGAGTGAAAACATATGGTTTTTCTCTGCTTGGATCTTCTTTCCTTAACATATTCCCCACCAGCTCCATCCATGTGCAAAAGGTGGGTATTCATTGTTTCTGATGGCTGAATAATATTCCATTGTCTATATGGACCACATCTTCTTTATCCATTCATCTGTTGAAGGACATCTTGGCTCCTTCTACAGTTTGGATATTGTGGACACTGCTGCTGTGAACATTGGGGTACATGTGCCCCTTCTTTTCACTACATCTGTGTCTTTGAAGTAAATACTTAGTAGTGCAATTGCTGGGTGGTAGAGTAGCTCTATTCTTAACATCTTGAGGAAACCCTTTCTGTTTTCTGTTTTCCAGAATGGCTGTGCCAGCTTGTGTTCTGAACCACCAACAGTGTAAGAGGGTTACCCTTTACCCACATCCTCGCCAACATCCCTTGTTTCTTGACTTGTTAATTGTTGCCATTCCAACTGGAGTAAGGTGGTATCTCAGTGTGGTTTTGATTTGTATTTCCCTGATGGTTAGTGATGGTGAACATTTTTTCATGTGTCTGTTATCCATTTGCATGTCTTTTTTGGAGAAGTCTCTGTTCATGTCTTTTTCCCATTTTTTGACTGGGCTATTTGTTTTTTGAGTGTTTTTTGAGTTTTTTGCTGATCAAAATGGACTTGAGAGGTCTGCCACGAAAAGCCCAAACTTTTTTTAAGGGGGTCGTGTATCCCATCTCGTTCCATAAAATCAAGAGAACAAAGCCATATGCAAACAGTGTATGAGATGATATGATCTTCATACTGTTTAAACACAGGTGGATGCAAAAAGAAACTAAAATTGTACATATTCTGGAATCACTTGCTGAGGAAGGATCTCAGTGCTGATGAAGGTGGGGCTTTCCTGTCTGCTTTGGCCTGCGTGGCTACCCTGATTCTGGGTCCTGCTGAATGGAGGGATGGGGTGTCACAAATGCGCAGCAGAGAGCTTGGGCCACAATCTATGGGCTCTGCAAGCAACTTAGTCACTTAGGTGGTGTGGGTTCATGTGCACGTGAGAGTTGTGTTTGTGTGTGTAAGTCTACATGGTATGACTGTGAATGTGAGTGTGTGTGTTCCCTTCGGAGGTATTTCCCATGTACCCAGCCCAAAGCAAGTGTCAAATCTCCCCTCAGAAATCTCATCACCAATGCACACTTTACATACAACACCACGTTCCTCTCTCACCACAGCTGGACCTGAGATTTGTTGGCCATTCCCTCTCTTTGTGGAGAAGGTGCAGAGACCTGACTGCCTAGGTTGGAAAAGCCAAACTGTGAACCCAATCATGGGTCCCAGTGTTGTTGGTCTGGCCAGTGACCGGCACTTACCACTCAAATATGAGATCATTAGTCACAGAGCAAGGGAGTTCTGGCATTCATGTACCTACCTGCAAATACTAGAGTGTACAGTGGCCCACATACTGCCATCATGCTAGGGTGGCCTCAGTGGTCCCATAGCC
>ML096435.1:33018-46762 GCA_003697995.1 Taxidea taxus jeffersonii | reverse complement strand
ACGGGTTTTTGATGAGCAGGTTCCTCACTTTTCTTCCATGGGCGAAAAATGCCGTATCACTAAAAAAACAGTATCCATTTCAAGATACTCTCTCCGCACTGTGCGAAGACAGTCGAAAGGTCTTCATTTGTGTATCTTCTTCTATTCATTGAAATTGCTTCTCTCTTCAGGAAATATGTTAACACACAGACGTTCACTGGAGAGTTGGGAAACTGGTAAAGAAGTACATGACAGTTTTCTGAGGCTTCTTTAAAATGTCCATTGGCAGCACACGTTCCGTGGCCGTGCAATGTCACTACAGCCGTACACTAGGCGTATGTGTGCGGTACTTTGTCTTACTGCTGTTCTTCAAGGTCAAAGCTGTCACACCCGACATGTACATTCAGGAGACGGTATAATTCAGCACGTAACTTAACACTTCCACTTGCTGCTACAAGATCCTGCCCGAGAATGTCTTCTTTCTCCGAGTAAAGCTTTAGGAATTTCCTAACGCTACCACACATGTGCGCCATCCAGGAGTCTTTTTCCTTGCCTCAGCCTAGTGGTTGACACTGACCTGGTGCTCAGAGTGGCTGGACGCGGCTTATGTGCACAGCTAGTTCCTCACATCTGTACCTGGGCGAAAAGTGACCTACCTCCAAAGAGCACTTTCTTTGCATGATACCCTCTCCCAAGTGTGCTGGGACAGGAGAAAGGCCTCCATCTGTGTATCTTCTTTCATGCGTTGAAATTGCTTCTCCCCTCAGGGAAAAAGAGAGTACACACATGGTCTCTGGACATGTGGGAACGTGGGAGAGAAGTACATGGCACTGTTCTGAGAAAATTGGGTGAACATGCTATGTGGCCATGGAACATCTCTACGGCAGCACACTAGGGGCATCTGTGTGGCAGTTCGTTCTCACTGCTGTTTCTCAGGGTCAAAGCTATCGCACCAAACACGTATGTCAGGAGACAGTATGCAACTTAACACTTCCACTTGGTGCAACAAGATCCTGGCTGAGAGCGTCTTCATTCTTAACGTTCTAGTTTATCCATAAGGCTTCCATACATGTGCGAGATCCAGGAATCTGTTTTCTTTCATCCGCATAGTGGTTGACAGCTGCATGGAGGTGAAATTCACCCGACCCATGTTATTTGATGAGCAGTTTCCTCACATTTCTTTCATTGGCAAAAAATGCCGTATCGCTAAAAAAACCACATAATCGTTTTATGATACTCTCTCCCCAGCGTGCTGGGACAGTAGAAGGGCCTGCATTTCTGTATCTTCTTTCATTCATTGAAATTGCTGTTCCCCGTCAGGAAAGAAGATAACACACAGACGTTCACTGGACAGTTGGGAAACTGGTAAAGAAGTACATGACAGTTTTCTGAGGCTTCTAAAATATACATTGGCAGAACATTCTCTGTGGCAATTCAATGTCACTACAGCAGTACACTTGGGATATGTGTGGGGCACTTTGTTTCAGTGCTGTTTTTCAGGGTCATCGCTATCACACTCTACATGTATGTTCAGGAGACGGTGTAATTTGGCACGTAACTTAACACTTCCACTTTCATGCAACAAGATCCTGGCTGATAACGTCTTCATTCTCAGAGTAAAGCTTTAGGCAATGCTTAACCCTATCATACACTTGTGCGATCAAAGAGGCTGTTTTCTTGCTTCAGCATAGTGGTTGACCCTGGCATGGTGCTGAGATTCACCTGACCCATGTTATATGCTTAGCATGTTCCTCACATTTCTTTCACTTGGTGAAAAATGCCCTGTCCCTGAGACAGGACCCATTCATTGCATGACACTCTCTCCCCAGTGTGCGGGGACAGTAGAAAGGCCTTCATCTGTGTATCTTCCTCCATGCATTGAAATTACTCCTCCCTTCAGGAAAGAAGATAGTACACAGACGGTCTCTGGAAAGTTGGGAATTTGGGAAAGAAGTACATGGCACTTTTCTGAGGCTTCTGAAAAGTACTTTGGGAGAACATGCTATTTGGCCAGGCACAGTCACTACAGCAGTTCACAAGGGATATCTGTTGGGCACTTTGTCCTCAGTGCAGTTTCTGTTTCCACGCTCTTACTCCCGACACTTACGTTCAGGAGAGGGTGTAATTCAGCATGTAACTTAACACTTCCACTTTCGTGCAACCAGATCCCGGTCCTTACTGTATTCATTCTGGGAATAAAGCTTTAGGCAATCCCTAACACTACCACACACTCACGTGATCGAAGAGGCTGTTTTGTTGCATCAGCATAGTGGCAGACACTGGCATGGTGCTGAGTTTCGCCGGACCCGGGTTTTATGCTTAGCAGGTTCCTCACATTACTTTCACTTGGCAAAAAATGCCCTCTCTCCGAGACAGCACACGTTCATTCCAGGACACTCTCTCCCCAGCATACAGGGACAGTAGAAAGGACTTCATTTGTGTATCTTCTTCCATTGGTTGAAATTGATTCTTCCTTCAGGAAAGAAGATAGTGCACAGAAGGTCTTGTGACATTTTGGAAACTGGGAAGTATAGGGCATTTTTTGTGGCTTCAAAATGTTCACTGGGAAAAAATGCTCTGTGGGCATGCAACGTTACTACAGCAGTTCACTAGGGATATGTGTGGGTCATTTTCACTTCAGTGCTTTGTCTCAGGCTCAATGCTATCCCACCCGACACTTCCGTTCAGGAAACGGTGTAATTCAGCACGTAACTAAACAATTCCACTTTCGTGCAACAAGATCCTGGACGACAGCATCTACATTCTCAACGTAAGGCTTTAGGCAACCCCGAACGCTACCACACATGGTGCGATTGAATCACCTGTTTTCTTGCATCAGCATAGTGGTTGACACTGGCATGGTGCTGACATTCACCTGACACGGGTTTTCTGCTGAGCAGGTTCCTCGATTTCTTTCACTTGGCGAAAAATGCCCTATCCCGGAGGAGCACATGTTCATTCCATGATACCCTCTGCCCAGTGTGCTCGGACATTAGAAAGGCCTTCATTTGTGTCTTCTTCCAAGGGTTGAAATTGCTTCTCCCTTCAGGAAAGAAGATAGTAGACAGATGGTCTCCAGACAGTTTGGAAACTGGGAACGAAGTACATAGCACTTTTCTGAGGCTTCTGAAAAATACTTTGGGAGAACATGCTATTTGGCCATGCACAGTTACCACAGCAGTTCACAAGGGATATGTGTGCGACACTTTGTCCTCATTGCAGTTTCTCAGTTTTCACGCTCTCACACCCGACACTTACGTTCAGGACAAAGTGTAATTCAGCACTTAACATTTCCACTTTCGTGCAACCAGATCCTGGCCCATACCGTATTCATTCTGGGAATAAAGCTTTAGGTAATCCCTAACACTACCACACACTCAGGCAATGGAAGAGGCTCTTTTCTTGCATCAGCATAGTGTTTTACACGGACATGGTGATTTGATTTGCCTGACATGGGTTTTCTGCTTAGCAGGTTCCTCACATTTCTTTCACTTGGCGAAAAATGCCTTATCCCCAAGACAGCACACATTCATTGCATGACACTCTCTCCCCAGTGTGCTGGGATAGTAGAAAGGCCTTCTTTTGTGTATCTTCCTCCATGCGTTGAAATTCCTTCTCCCTTCAGGCAGAAGATAGTAGACAGACAGTCTCCAGACAATTTGGAAACCGGGAAAGAAGTACATGGCACTTTTCTGAGGTTACTAAAAAGTACTTTGGGAGAACACATTATTTGGCCATGCAAAGTCACTACAGCAGTTCACAAGGAATATGTGTGGGGTTCTTTGTCCTCAGTGTCTCAGTTTCCACGCTATCACACCTGACTTATGTTCAGGAGACGGTGTAATTCAGCACGTAACTTAACACTTCCAGTTTTGTGCAACCAGATGCTGACCCATGGTGTATTCATTCTGAGAGTAAAGCTTTAGGCCATACCTAGCACTACCACACACGCATGCGATCGAAGAGGCTGTTTTCTTGCATCTGCATAGTGGTTGACACTGGCATGGTGCTAAGATTCGCCAGACCCGGGTTAGGTGCTTAGCAGGTTCCTCACATTTCTTTCACTTGACGAAAAATGCCCTATCACCGAAAGTGCACATTCATTGCACGATACCCTCTCCGCAGTGTGCAGGGAAAGTAGAAAGGCCTTCATTTATGTATCTTCTTCCATGCTTTGAAATGTCTTCTCCCTTCAGGAAAGAAGATAGTACACAGATGGTCTCTGGACAGTAGAGAAACTGGGAAAGAAGTATACGGCACTTTTCTGAGGCTTCTAAAAAGCACATTGGGAGAACACGCTCTGTGGCCATGCAACGTCACTACAGCAGTTCACTAGGGATATATGTGGGACACTTTGGCACAGTGCTGTTTCTCTGCATCAATGCTATCACACCCGACATGTTCGTTCAGGAGACGGTGTAACTCAGCATGTAACTTAACACTTCCACTTTCATGCAATCAGATCCTGGCTGATAGCGTTTTCATTCTCAGAGTAAAGCTTTAGGCAATCCCTAACACTACCCCACACGCACGCGATCGAAGAGGCTGTTTTTGTGTCAGCATAGTGGTTGACATTGGCATTGTGGTGAGATTCGTTGGAACCGGGTTTTGTGCTTAGCAGGTTCCTCACATTTCTTTCACTTGGCGAAAAATGCCCTGTCCTCAAGACAGGACACATTCATTGCATGACATTCTCTCCCCAGTGTGCGGGGACAGTAGAAAGGCCTTCATCTGTGTATCTTCCTCCATGCGTTGAAATTACTTCTCCCTTCAGGAAAGAAGATAGTACACAGACAGTCTCTGGACAGTTGGGAAATTGGGAAAGAAGTACATGGCACTTTTCTGAGGCTTCTGAAAAGTACTTTGGGAGAACATGCTATTTGGCCATGCACAGTTACCACAGCAGTTCACAAGGGATATGTGTGCAACACTTTGTCCTCATTGCAGTTTCTCAGTTTCCACGCTCTCACACCCGACACTTATGTTCAGGAGACGGAGTAATTCAGCATGTAATTTAACACTTCCACTTTCGTGCAACCAGATCCCGGTCCATACTGTATTCATTCTGGGAGTAAAGCTTTAGGCAATCCCTAACACTACCACACACTCACGTGATCGAAGAGGCTGTTTTGTTGCATCAGCATAGTGGCGGACACTGGCATGGTGCTGAGTTTCGCCGGACCCGGGTTTTATGCTTAGCAGGTTCCTCACATTACTTTCACTTGGCAAAAAATGCCCTGTCTCTGAGACGGCACACATCCATTCCATGACACTCTCTCCCCAGCGTACGGGGATAGTAGAAAGGCCTTCATTTGTGTATCTTCTTCCATTGGTTGAAATTGATTCTTCCTTCAGGAAAGAAGATAGTGCACAGTTTCTGGATAGTTGGGTAACTGGGAAAGAAGTACATGGCACTTTTCTGAGGCTTCTAAATAGTACATTGGGAGAACAGGTTCTGTGGCTGTGCAACATCACTACAGCAGTTCACTAGTGATACGTGTGGGGCACTTTGTCACAGTGCTGTTTCTCAGGGTCAACGCTATCACACTCGACATGTATGTTCAGGGGAGGGTGTAATTCGGCATGTAACTTAACACTTCCACTTTCGTGCAACAAGATCCTGGCTGATAACGTCTTCATTTTCAGAGTAAAGCTTTAGGCAATGCCTAACGCTACCATACATGTTGCAATCAAAGAGGCTGTTTTCTTGCGTCAGCATAGTGGTTGACCCTGGCATGGTGCTGAGATTCGCCTGACCCGGGTTATGTGCTTAGCAGGTTCCTCACATTTCTTTCACTTGACGAAAAATGCCCTATCACCGAAAGTGCACATTCATTGCACGATACCCTCTCCGCAGTGTGCAGGGAAAGTAGAAAGGCCTTCATTTATGTATCTTCTTCCATGCTTTGAAATGTCTTCTCCCTTCAGGAAAGAAGATAGTACACAGATGGTCTCTGGACAGTAGAGAAACTGGGAAAGAAGTATATGGCACTTTTCTGAGGCTTCTAAAAAGCACATTGGGAGAACACGCTCTGTGGCCATGCAACGTCACTACAGCAGTTCACTAGGGATATATGTGGCGCACTTTGGCACAGTGCTGTTTCTCCGCGTCAGTGCTATCACACCCGACATGTTCGTTCAGGAGACAGTGTAACTCAGCATGTAACTTAACACTTCCACTTTCATGCAATCAGATCCTGGCTGATAGCGTTTTCATTCTCAGAGTAAAGCTTTAGGCAATCCCTAAGGCTATCACACATGTGCGTGATTGAAGATGCTCTTTTCATGCATCAGCATAGTGGTTGACACTGGCATGGTGCTGAGATTCGCTGGACCCGGGATATTTGCTTAGCAGGTTCCTCACACTTCTTTCACTTGGTGAAAAATACACTATCCCCGAAAAAGCACATTCATTGCACGATACCCTCTGCCCAGTGTGCTGGGAGAGTACAAAGGCCTTCATTTGTGTATCTTCTTCCATGCGTTGCAATTGCTTCTCCCTTCAGGAAGAAGATTGTACACAGATGATCTCCAAACATTTGGGAAACTGAGAAAGAAGTATATGGCACATTTCTGAGGCTTCTAAAAAGTACATTGGGAGAACACGCTCTGTGGCCATGCAACGTCACTATATGCAGTTCACAAGTGATATGTGTGGGGCACTTTGGTACAGTGCTGTTTCTCAGGGTCAATGCTATCATACCCAACACGTACATTAAGGAGACGGTTTAATTCAGCACATAACTTAACACTACCACTTTCGTGCAACACATCCTGGCTGATAGCGTCTGCATTCTCAGAGTAAAGCTTTAGGCAATCCCTATCGCTACCACACAGGTGGGCGATCGAAGAGGCTATTTTCTTGCATCAGCATAGTGGTTGACACTGGCATGGTGCTGAGATTCCCCGGACCCTGGTTATTTGCTTAGCAGGTTCCTCACATTTCTTTCACTTGGCGAAAAATGCCCTACCCCAGAGATAGCCCACGTTCATTGCAAGATACACTCTCCCCCAGTGTGCTGGGACAGTAGAAAGGCCTTTATTTGTGTATCTTCTTCCATTCATTGAAATTGCTTCTCCCTTCAGGAAAGAGGATAGTACACAGACGGTCTCCGGACTGTTGGGATACTGGGAAGGAAGTACATGGCACTCTTCTGAGGCTTCTAAAAAGTACATTTGGAGAATATGCTCTGTGGCTATGCAACGTCACTACAGCAGTTCACAGGGATATGTGTGGGGCACCTTGGCCTCAGTGCTCTTTCTCAGGGTCAATGCTATCACACCCAACTCATACACTCAGGAGATGGTTTAATTCAGCACATAACTTAACACTTCCACTTTCGTGCAACAAGATCCTGGCTGATAACGTCTTCATTCTCAGAGTAAAGCTTTAGGCAATCCCTAATGCTACCACACACGTGCAAGATCAAAGAGACTGTTTTCTTGCATCAGCACAGTGGTTGACATTGGCATGGTGCTGAGATTCGCCGGACCTGGGTTATGTGCTTAGGAGGTTCCTCAAGTTTAGAGATCCTCCTGGCCACCGAAAATGCTTCTCTGAGAGTAGCTCTTTGTGTGCACAGGGAGAGGATGTGGTTTTCAGAAGCACACAGAGAACTGGAAACTGCCCTGAAGAATTTATTAAAGAGGGCAGACTGCAAGTTTTCTGCTCTGGGTCAAAGTTTAGCCACAGGCATTTTTGCTCTGATGCCCTGAAGAAGCACAGAAATTCCCCAGGAGGAAAAAAGTCCATTTTATACTGGGCCCACTCCCCAAGGAGTGGAGCAACTCTGCACAAGTACAGTTACCTGAGAAACAGTGAAGAAAGCCACTTCCTCAGAAGACAGCCTGGAAGAACGGGTTGGTGACAATATCTGCGATTCTATAAGAGTGTGAAATCCCAACACCAGGAGAAAGTTGAATAATGAGTTACACTGGTGGCCTCACAACTTGTTTTTTGTCAGGTATAATTCTCCTTTTCATTCTTTCTTCTTTTCCTCTTCTCATACTGTTTTCCCCTCTGTATTGTTCTTCATAGCTTCTCTATTCAACTAGAGGTTTACTACACCAACTCATTTCTCTTAGTTACGTTTTGAACTTACATTTTTCCTCACCTATACTTACTACAGATACATGCTTTATTTTAGCCCATGCTTCACTCTACTCAGTTTTACCTTTTTATATGTACAGGTTTATTTCCTCATAAATATGGGGCAGAGTCTTCTAACACCCACAAAAATGTAACCAGGAACAACTGAAACACTATGCTTTCTCCACGTGACAGATTATAGACCCCTTCAACACACCCCTTTTTAATTTTTAAAATTTTATTTATTCTTTAAATTTAAAGAAATTATTTCAATGTTAAGGTTTTATCTTTGTGTTTCCTTATTTGCTTTGTCCTTTTTTGGGTGGTATCTGACCACTGGGGAATTGGCTAGGATTCATCTAAGTTGCATCATGGTTGATATTCTGGACTTTGTCTATTCACTTCACAATCCCTCTAAAGAATGACTAGAAGGAGAAACTCCAAAAAGAAATTTTAAAAAATCAGAGATGATGTCTCCTGGTACAGAGCTAATGGATATGGATATAAGGAGGATGTCAGAGATATACTTAGGACAGCCATCCTGACATCAATAGGTAGGCATGAATAAAAATATTAGTGATAACATAGAATTTCTAAGGGCCGAAATGAGGTCTAATCAAGGCAAACTTTAAAATGTGATGAATGAAAGCAGGGTCAACTGGATACTGTACCAGACATTATAAATGAGGCAGAAAAATGACTGTGATCTAGAAGAAAATCAGATAGATATGAAAGAAGCTGAAGAACATAGGGATAGGCAGATAGTAGCACATGCAAATAGTGTTAGAAGATCAAAGACACCAAGAAACCTTCCAAAGTCAGAATTATTTGAATCCCTAAGGGGATGAAAGGGAAAGGACTAGAAGGTATATTAGAGCACATCACAGCTGAGAAGTTCCCTAATGTGGGGAAGGAAGCAAGCATTTGTGTCCAAGAGGCAGAAAGAATCTCTCCCCAGTCAATAAAAAGAGATCAACACCTGGTCATGTAATAGGAAAGACTGCAAATCTTAGAGCCAAAGAACATATCCTTGAGAGCAGCTAGAGGTAAGAGATTTCTTACATCCCAAGGGAGGATCATCAGAATAACATCAGAAATCTCCAGAGAGACCTGGCACGCCAGAAAGGGCAGGAAGGACCTATTCAAGGTACTAAAAGAAAAGAACATGAGCCAAGAATACCTTACCCAGCAAGACTATGATTCAGAACAGATGGAGAAGGAAAGAGCTTCCAGCACTGTCAGAACTGAAACAATAAGGGACCACCAAGCCAGCACTGCAAGAAATATAAAGGGGCAGGCTTATTCCTCTATTTCTAAAAGAAAAATGAAAGCTTTTTGCTACCAACTCTCTGGTGTAGCTACTGGAGGTTTCCCTTTGCCCGAGCCCAGAGGAATTCCTTATTCCCGAGAAAGCCAACTCATTGGGAGATGGGGCTTTGTAGTTCTATTCTGAAAATTAACATTTGTTTGAAAGAGATGGATGGGGACTTCTATGACTTGGGGGAGGGGCAGAATGAGAGAATCTTCATATAGACTCCCTGAGGAGCACACACCAGGAGAAGGGGTTCCACCTCACAGCCCATGAGATCATGACTTCTGTGGCAACCAAGAGTCAGATACTTAACCCACAGAGCCAACCAGATGCTCCTACCCTTTTCTCTTTATATGAAAAGAGAGGATCGCAATGTTCCATTCAGAATCTGTATCTCAGAGCAATATCCTCATTTGAAAGAGGAGACTCCCACAGAGTTTCAGGACTGTGATTATGTGGCATCACAGAGACCCTGCAAATTGGTTCATAGAATTGGAAATTGGAAATGCAGAAACTTCATGTGTCTGAAGAGGCTTAGTAAAAAGAGTTTGTGTGGATGCCACATTAGAGAGCCTGGGTGGGTCACACCCATACCACATCACAGCACATTACTGGTCATATAACAGCACCAGCCTGGTATATAACCAGAAACTTATGCACTTATCACCCCAAAAAGCATGCCAAGCATACACAACATAAACACCATAGGCACACCACAATACACCATGAACATGATGGATCTCCCACAAGCATACCACACAGAGATTACATAAAAAGGCATCACATACTCAGCACAAACACAAACACCATGCACACACCATAGATACACCAAACTCATCACAAATAGTCCACTCAAACTATGCTGCACATACACCAGTAACCAAGAAAACAAATAAAACACACACAACGCATAGCCCACAAACACCCTGCATGTATATTATACAAACACAGTACACACCACACCACCCATATACAATACAGAAATATACAATATAAACCACACCAAACACCTCTCCATCACATTCCAACCCCACATACAACACAGAAGACATACCACACACACACCACACATGAAATGCACATACACACACACAACACACACACACACACATGCACAACACATGTCTAACCATTGCCTGGGTGATGGTTAGCCTGAATTCCTTTTCCAACATAGTTTTTTGGTCCATATTCAATAGTTCTGATGGAGAAGGCACTGTCTCTGAATTTTCCTCTGTTGGGATTTTCTCTTCCTAGTCCTTTTGGTGAGAGATGAGTGAGGGGATGTGTCACTGAATATATGAACCATGATACAGGCAAGGTGCACCCTGGAATGCTTCTGAGCAATCAGGGGTCCTCACAAAAATGTAAGAAAAAAGTAAAAAAAGGTAGAGAGAAAGAGAGAGAGACAGAAAGAAAAATAAAATAGAACGCAGCCAGAATGGGTCCCAAATGTAGATTTATAAAGTATACCAACAAAAATGGACAGAAAATCGAGAAAAGTAAATGACAGGAAGTAAGGAATCCAGCAAAAATTAATCTCATATAAAAGATTTATATAATACCAGAACAAAAACAAAAAACCAGATACACTGACAGAAGAAAAATATAGGAGGGGGGTTATAAATCCTATATGTGGGCAAGGAAGTTTATTTTGACTCTTTCTGGGTGTATCTTTATAACTTTGTTAAAGGACTCAACTTTCAAAAGATAAGGCGGTATAAAACTGGTTTATTATAAGGGTAGTATTGACACTTTGGAGGGGGAGGAGTCAAGATGGCGGAGAAGTAGGAGGCTGAGACGACATCAGCCAGCAGGAGATCAGCTAGATAGCCTATCAAACCATTCCGAACACCTACAAATCCAACAGGAGATCGAAGGGAAGAAAAACAACAATTCTAGGAACAGAAAATCGACCACTTTCTGAAAGGTAGGACCAGCGGAGAAGTGAATCCAATGCGACGGGAAGATAGACCCCAGGGGGAGGGGCCGGCTCCCGGCAAGCGGCGGAGCACAAAATCAGAACTTTTAAAAGTCGGCTCCACGGAGGGACATCGCTCCAGAGGCTAAACTAGGGTGAAGACCTCGTGGGGACAGCGTGGACTCAGGTCCCACGGGGTCACAGAAGGATCGGGGGTGTCTGAGTGTCGCAGAGCTCACATGTATTAGAGCGGGGAAGTCAGCTGCGGAGACAGAGCCGAGATTTCCTAGTGGTCTGTGACACGGACCGGTGCTCTGTGGCACTGGCTGGTGCTCTGTGCGAGGGGTCCCCACAAGATCCGGGGAGACTCCGACCCGGGAGAGCTCAGGGATCTACGGGCTCCGGAGACTCCAGGTGGGACTCTGCCAGAGACAGAGACGCTTGGTCACAGGCTGGGTGAGCTCGGAGCACTCCCAGAAGCCAGTGAGACGGGACTGCTTAGGCACGATTTTCTCTGAGCGCGGTCTGCGGGCGCGCGCGGTCTGCGGGTGCGCGCGGTCTGCAAGTGCGTGCGGTCTGCGAGTGCGCGCAGTGTCGGCGGGCCCGGGCCGCGGTGTCTGCCGGCGCGCGGTGTCTGCGGGCAGACGCGCGTGCGCGCACTCTCCGGCGCAAACGTGGGCTAGGGAGACTGGAGGGATTAAACGCTTTTCTCTGAAGGCGCACTGAAGACTGGGGCCCCGAGCTCTCGGCTCCTCTGAACCGGAGATTGGGAGGCCGCCATTGTCATTCCCGTCCTCCAGAACTCTACAGAAAGCGCATTCAGGGAACAAAAGCTCCTGAAAGCAAACCTGAGAGGATTACTTAGCGCGGCCCCTGGTAAGGGCGGTGCAACTCCACTTGGGGCAAAGACACCTGAGAATCACTACAACAGGCCCCTCCCCCAGAAGATCAAAGAAATACAGCCAAGACCAAGTTCACTTAACAAGGAGAACAGCGGATTCTTATCTGGACAAAATGACAAGGCGGAAAAACTCACCACAAAAAAAAGAGCAGGAGACAGGACCCAAGGCTAGGGACCTAATCAATACAGACATTGGGAATATGTCAGATCTGGAATTCAGGATGACGATTCTCAAGGTTCTAGCCGGGCTCGAAAAAGGCATGGAAGATATTAGAGAAACCCTGTCAGGAGAAATAAAAACCCTTTCTGGAGAAATAAAAGAAATAAAGTCTAATCAAGTTGAAATAAAAAAAGCTATTAATGAGGTGCAATCAAAAATGGAGGCTCTTACTGCTAGGATAAATGAGGCAGAAGACAGAATTAGTGATATAGAAGACCAAATGGCAGGGAATAATGAAGCAGACCAAAAGAGAGACAATCAACTACTGGACCATGAGGGGAGAATTCGAGAGATAAGTGATGCCATAAGACGAAACAACATTAGAATAATTGGGATTCCAGAAGAAGAAGAAAGAGAAATAGGAGCAGAAGGTATACTGGAGAGGATTATTGTAGAGAATTTCCCTAATATAGCAAGGGGAACAAGCATCAAAATCCAGGAAGCCCAGGGAATACCTCTCAAAATCAACAGGAATCGACCCACACCCCGCCATCTAATAGTAAAATTTACAAGTCTTAGCGACAAAGAGAAAATCCTGAAAGCAGCACGGGACAAGAAGTCTGTAACGTACAATGGTAAAAATATTAGATTGGCAGGAGACTTATCCACAGAGACCTGGCAGGCCAGAAAGAACTGGCATGATATATTCAGAGCACTAAACAAGAAAAACATGCAGCCAAGAATACTTTATCCAGCTAGGTTATCATTGAAAATAGAAGGAGAGATTAAAAGCTTCCAGGACAAACAAAAACTGAAAGAGTTTGTAAACACCAAACCAGCTCTACAGGAAATATTGAAAGGGGTCCTCTAAGCAAAGAGAGACCCTAAAAGTATTACCAGAAAGGAACAGAGACATTATACAGTAACAATCACCATACAGGCAATACAATGGCACTAAACTCATATCTCTCAATAGTTACCCTGAATGTAAATGGGCTAAATGCCCCAATCAAAAGACACAGGGTTTCAGAATGGATAAAAAAACAAAACCCATCCATATGCTGCCTACAAGAAACTCATCTTAGACCTGAAGACACCTCCAGATTGAAAGTGAGGGGGTGGAAAACAATTTACCATGCTAATGGACATCAGAAGAAAGCTGGGGTGGCAATCCTTATATCAGATCAATTAGATTTTAAGCCAAAGACTATAATAAGAGATGAGGAAGGACACTTCATCATACTCAAAGGGTCTGTCCAACAAGAAGATCTAACAATTTTAAATATCTATGCCCCTAACATGGGAGCAGCCAACTATATAAACCAATTAATAACAAAATCAAAGAAACACATTGACAAGAATACAATAATAGTTGGAGACTTTAA